>JAQHQX010000022.1:0-29966 GCA_034694425.1 Arrhopalites sp. Gr-Col-00791
ATTTGATTGCGGAACAGGGGCTCTCGCAAGGGTAGAAATGAGCAAAAAAAGTGTTCCTCTTACAAATATTTACTGTACCTTGATGGGTACGCTCTCCGCTTTCTTGAACTTCCTAATAGCCATGTAGGGAATATTTGCCGGGACACAATTTTTGTCGTGGTTAAAAATATTTGCTGCGTCATACATTTCAAAGGATGGGAATTTGGTGACGAACGCATCACATGCATTAAGCTGTTCCATGAATCCTGAATTACAACAGTAGTTTTCATTAGAATTTGAAAAAATTGATTGCAGATGCATACAATAATGTTGATTTTACGTTGTAGAAAAATACAATGGAATTTTTCCTTGTAAAAGATCAGACATTGAAAACGAATATTAAAATGTTGTATTAAAGAAATTAATATACTTACGTTGAATCATTTCCTCCTTGATCCCACTCTTATACTCAGAGGATAAGGTTGGGTGAACGGTATAAGCCACCCCGATCTCCGCAAGATTTGTAGCAATAATAGACATTGTGGAATTCTGGGGCATCCTACGAAGCGCCGCATCAATCGCCAAAGGCACGATCACCGAGGGTATTCTCACTCGGATGTCATGTGAGATGACATATATATTGCCAAGTGGGATGTCGTCAAAATGGGATGTTTCGGAATTGCAGCTTTTCATAAGAGTTTGGAAGGCGACACAATGTTCGACTTCGGCTACAATATAAATTAAGTTCAGTTTTCAGTTTATTTATTATTTAAGAAATACAACACTATTTTTACTACTCAATATTGAAGGTAAAATATTTATGACTTACCCAGTATCCGAGACCATGGAAAACCCTCAGTCCTAGCAAACGCTGCCTGTTTCCACATAGTCTCGTCATTTTCATTCTGAGTGATATAATCAGAGCAGAGGTTGGCATTTTCGAAAACGTATTTTTCGAAGACCGGTACAGATGAAGCTTGTAGGCATTGTTCTAAGCTGCATACCACGATCCATTGCTTACAAACTCTATATCTTACGTGGGCACGAACTGCCGTTGCTACGAGGGATGTTGGGCTGGTCAATTGTATTCGAGGTACAAATTTGATTGAATTCATGAGTTGAATGACTTCTTCACGTTCAGGGTCTTCTTCATCTGGAAGCTCATTGCCAGACATTTTAATAAAATTTCCTAGTGATGCCTTCTACCCGGACTCTATTCACTAGTTGAATGAACACTTTCAATTTTCACACTTCTTTTTTCTCTACCAACATTGGAATATTTTTCATTGTGTAAGATACTGACCTCAGGTCACATATTGAGAACGAATGTTAAAATATTAAAATATTTTATTAAAGAAATTAATATAATTACTTTCAATCAGTTCCTCTTTGACCCAACTCCGATACTCAGAGGATAATGTCGGGTGAACGGTATAAGCAACCCCGATCTTTGCCTCTTCTCCGCTCCCGACATCATCTTTGTAAGTATTTAATCTTTTCTTGACGACAACACCACGATAGCCCCGTGGAATTAAAGGGGAAAAATTCATCAAGTCATGGGGAACACGAGAGTATATTTGAAATATATAAAACCAGCCTCTAGGTAAAACCAACAGAACTCTGCGAGCAACAGGATCAGGGTTGAACTAACACATTTGCTCTATCATTTTCCTGAATTTACAAAAAAGCATAATCATTTTCTAATAACAACCCAATGAAAATCAAAAGTACCGTTGACCGTACTCACATCAACTTGTGGCAAGTAAGTTGTCGGTGGTATGGGCTATCAAAGTCAACCACCAAAATTAACAAAATGCAAATGTCATGTGTGATAACACACTATAAAAGTACTTGTCAAATACTGAATTCCGCATTTAATTTTGTATGAATTTGCGAATGAGTAAGTGTTACGTATCTCATGCTTGTAACTTTTTAAATTCTTCCGATTTTTCTAATTTATCTGCTCCCCTAATCCCCTTATTGTGTCATCCAAATCATCTGATGAAGAAAAATCACATTTCTCAGCCCATTCCTTTTGAAGTTGTTTCCACCCTTCTTTCTTCTTCTTCATTAAGGCGTCACAATAAAGTCAGTCTTCTTATTTTCACTAATGTTTTTGTGCTTCTTAACTAATTCAGTTATGAGAATTTTTTAGTTATTCAGAATGAGTTCAATTTTCTTTTCATTAAACCGGGGCTCTTTATCTCCCATGATCGCATTTTTTTCAGAGGGAGGCTAATAAGATTTGGATTTGTCTTTGGTCAACCATGATTGATTTACAGCAGTTGTTTTATCAACTAGAAATGCCACCACTAAGTACTTCGTTGGGGCCTTTCTACTGAAAAAATAAATTGTATTCAATTTTTTGTAAAACATAGACCAATATTCTTGACTTCAAATTGGTTACATTTGAATTCTTCAAGTTTCAAATTACAGCTTGTTTTATTACAAATTGAACCATCTCAGTCACTGTTAACGTTCTAACAACGTTATTGTGACGATTTCTTGGAACGTTGTAATTACGTTGAGGTTTGATGAAACCGTAACCTTTGTACACGACAAAATGGAACATTTTGTGTCGACACGTTTATCCGTGACGTTGTGAGAACCATTCTATGATCATCTCGCAACGTTGCTTGGTTATTCCATGCTACTAGGGACATCAAGTCGGAGCTTTTGAAAGTCAACTTGAATCCTTTTTCTACTGTGCTTCAGAAAATAGTCATAATCGTCGTCTTACGAAATGAAGATGACGCACTCCAGAGTAGTCATTCATGCAAATTTTGTTTTCAAATGTGTGCTAACTCATGATCTTTAGGTCAACGATAGGTTCTGTACAAAAAATTCTTCAGTTTGGCAGTGATTCGCAATATTTACAAAAGTCAAGAAGCGTCACACAAACATCCAAATCCACAAATTACCATCTCGAGTCATTAAGATATTACATTATTCCAGGCTAAATTGTGACAGTTTGCTCACCTACCATCCAGCGCGTCGAGAAAAACAAGCAACCGTTTTTGTAACGCATTTTATTGAGCCATTTGTGATCGGGCCATGTGCATTTGCTATAAATGTTATTAATTGATTGAGAGATGAAACCAGGTGTTCGAAGTGGGCTGACATGGTAGCTTATAGATGACCTTCTCAATAGTTGGAAATTATTTTGAGCTGCTTGAGCTACATTTTGTTGTCGTTGCACGAAATTTTGAAGAGCAACATTTAATTGATGGCAGTTTCGTAGTTCCTCTGAATTTTCAAAATCGAGCACGATGTTCGTAAACGTGCAAATTCTACGACTACTACTACTACTTGGACATCTACACAAAAATTAAAAACAGAACTATTATTTCACATTTACTGTCTTGAAAAGAGTTTGCTAATTGAAATAACTTTGTTTTACTTCGGCACAACTTTCGTGAAAAACATGACCACGAGTGCAGTTGTCTACGACATGTATAACGTTGTCGTCAACTCCTACGTCAATAATATTGTACGGTCGTTTCCTATTTTCAATTAAATTCCAGGTGTTTGTTCCGTAGCTTTTAAATTGTATTTTCACTGGGAGGACAAAGGGGGTTTTATAACGAAGGAGTAACATGCTTCGACGGAGACATTACTTTTTAAATTTTGAAGTTAATTTATTTTCAGTTCAGACCCTTGGTCTTGAGGAGAAGCTGAAACTGACTGAACAGTAAAAAATTTACAAAAGACAATTTTCAGAATTCTTTCGAATCAACAAACAAAAATTTTGCTATTACAACGCAATTAGCACTTAAGAAATTTTTCGTATTTGAGTCAAATTATCTTAAATTAATAACGATGAACAATTAATTTTCTAGAAACGATTGATTGATTTTGATTTATTTGAGTGTCATAATTTCTCAGTGCATAGTACAATGAAACGATGAAATCACTTAGGAATGAACCAAAGTTCATTGAGTGATTGAAGACAGTTTCTCTTCCCCATAAAAGTCTTGACATTTTTAAATAAACAGGCGGTAAATTTGAAATGTACTCGTGTTTAATGCTGTCGTTACGTTTCAACGCTCACGCTCAAATAAATTTTAATTAATATCAGATTCGAAATTTTATAAAAATGTTTCTACACTAACTGCAAAATTTTAAAATTGCAAATTCTACTGGTTATTTTGTTTTTCATTAAATATGTGGATGTAGAAGCAATGGAGACAGTTAAGTTTAAAAAATTATTTAAAGTTGGGAAACCAATTTCTCACAACCTTTTAGAAACGTCAAATTGAAGCGTTTCATATTGTCCAACCGAGAACTATTTCGCAATCAGTTATTATTAATGTTGTGACAAGTGGCGATTTCTTGGAACATTGTAATTAGGTTCGGTTGTAATGAGGTTTGACGAAGCGATAACTTTTCCTGTAGAGGTCATGGTTCACATTTCAGCGGCTTAGTATCAATTTGGGTCAGAAACGTTCACAAACATCTCAGTCTGTGTGTAACAAATGAAAATTTTCCGTCAAAGGATATAAAATTTTCGCAAGGCCGAAGGGTGTCATTTTATTGCATCAATGATATGAAAATGGGTTTATTGTGTGACCTGAGGAAGTCTTTTCCACAAATGCCTCATACTGGGCATCCAAATGAGATGGTTCCCTATGAAAAACGTACCAGAAAATGGGGAAGGTTGTCGACAGGAAAATTTAACATTGTACTTGTCCCTATTTGACATCTTCTTGGTAATGAAAACTTGCCTTGTTTTTGTTGTAAAAACTTGAAATTTTTAATTTTTAAATTTATTTGCTACTAACTCGTAAGAGATTGTACAAGTAATTACATATTTACTGTCCTATATTTGTACAATTATAAAAATTATTATTTAAACGATGATTAAAATGAACAACCAAAAGTAAGTAAATAATTGATTGTCAGTTCGTACAATTATATTTATTATGACGCTTTCATCTTTAGAATGTAAAACAAAATTTGGTTCTCTAAACTTTCATCTCTTTTCTCGTGGTGCATCTTTGTCCAATTTTATACTTTCATCAGTTTTTAAAAGTACCATCTTTTAAGTTGAAACCTTCAATTTTCATCAATTTAATGACCTTCAATTTTTACTTTTCTAAATATGATTCAACCTTCTAAATTGAAAGCGTCTTTACTTGACTACCAACAATCTTATCTTTAAAGACGTAAGGGAAAACCATAATTGTGGCTCATGTCAAGTTTACTAATTGAACCACATGAACTATTAAATACTCGTTAGTGATGATGATCTTACTCAAAAAATCAATTCATCCGAAGTTGATAATGATTTAGCTTTTAACAATTCTAAACAACTGTAGACAACTTTGACATTTTATCTTGCTAGTTATTTGGTTGTGAAAACTTTATGAACAACATGTAATTTATTTATTCGTGTAAATTAAGTGTGGTTTAATTTGAATTTCATTGAAATGTCTACTAACGTACTTGGTACTGTTCTCCTTGCTTCAATTCCAATTTTGATCAGTCTGTATTCTAAAAAGTATCAAGAAGATGATTTAATTAAAGTTTTTCCAAATGATCCTTCCAATTTCGGATTGCCTGTCAAACAGGAGTTTGATTTTATTATCGGTACAAAATTCTACACTTGTCCTTTTCCAAATGAAATTTTATTTTCTAATATGTAATTACTAGTTTAAAAAATTGTCAGTTGGGGGAGGTGCAGCTGGTTGCGTCCTTGGATCGATTCTCAGTAAACAATACACAGTACTGATTGTGGAAGCTGGTGGAAATCCACCACCATTACAATCTGTCCCTTTTCTGTGGGAAAACAGTATCGAAATACCAGACATTCATTTTATTTACCGAACACTCCCACAATCAAACACTCGACTGGAAAATGGTGGTGTAAGAACAAGTAGCTTTTGTCAACTTTTCATTTTTTTATCCATTTTTGTTAAAATTTTGTTCTCATAGATTTTGACATTGACTACCGGGAGGATGTTGGGTGGTTCTTCTTCACACAATGCCATGACCTATGAGCGGGGTCATGCAAAAGATTATGATCGATTTGCATTGGTAACTGATGATGACAGTTGGAAATATGACAATATTTTAAAATATTTTTTAAAATCTGAAAACTATACTGGATTATTCAATCTTAGCAAAGGTTAGATCTGAATTTAGTTTAGTTTTAGTAGTTTTATGATTTGCTTAGTAAACCGTAAATCAGGTAATATTAGAGTTAATTGGCTACATTTCAGCAACTGATTTAGATTTTTTATAATTATCAATCATTTTGATTTTTCAAAAGATCATCACGGACAGGATGGTCCTGTTCAAGTGACAGAAGATTCCTACTCTCCAGGATCGAAAATTTGGTTGGAAGCTGGACTAGAACTTGGTTATTCAATTGTAGATTCAAATGCTCCACAATCTGATGGTACAATTTTATTTTTATTTTAAAAAAATAATTTAATGCTCATCTTTATAAGTAATTGATTTACATTTAAATTTTTAATTGACAATTTAAAATGTAAAATGTAAAAGGATTTAGCTATTCACTAAGGATGAAGAGGGGAGGTCATCGTGAGAGTATGTACACAGCCTATATCAAACCAATTGAGAAAACTCGAAAAAATTTGACAATTTATCGCTACTCCAACGTTTCTCAAGTAGATTTTTTTTATAAAAAATAAATTTAAAAAATTATAAATCCACCATTACCATTTCAGTGTTGAGAATTGTATTTAAATGATATTTGAGATTATAGGAAAACTTTGAATGTTTGAATTTTTTTTATTAGGTGATTTTTGAAAATAAAAAAGCTATTGGAGTTCATTTTACTCGTCATGGTGTTCCACAAGTTGCATTTTGTCGTAAAGAAGTGATTCTAAGTGCTGGTGCTCTGGCTACTCCTTTAATTCTAATCAAGTCTGGAATTGGAAGTTTAGATCAATTAGTTACAATCAATTCAAAACCAATTTCAATTTTACCTGGTGTAGGTCAAAATTTAGTTGACCATCCATTTATCAAGTTGGCTCCAATTTATATTAATGATTCAAAATTTTCTTGGAATCTTGAGACCAATTTGACTTTCAATGATGTTGAGGATTTTATTCATCATGGAAAAGGTTACTGATTCAAAATAAACTTTATCATATTTAAATTTTGAATCTACATGTGAACCTTTCAGATTCACAAAATACATAATTATGTAAATTGCATTGACATTGAATAGAGTTATATTTATATTTTTAGGACCTTTGTCATCAGGATCTCATGGGAGTATGACAGCTTTTATTACAAGTAAAGAAAAATGTCGGGTTGGGCAATCAAATTGCAATTGGCCTGACCTTCAAATCTATTACAGTTACGTGGGAATTGAACCAAATTCAGTGGCAATTGGTATTGGTATAAATAATCCACAGAGTAGAGGAAGTTTAACTTTCAACAAAAATTTGGATCCTCTCATAAACTTGAATTTCTTTCAAGATGAACAAGATTTACAAGTAGGTGTTGAAGGGATCAATTTGTGTTTGAAAATTATTGAAAATACAACATCATTTCAAAATATTGGTGCTTATTACATTGAAAAACCTTATGAACCCTGTCAACATCACATTTATCGTTCTGTTGACTATTGGAAATGTTATATAAGATTCACTTCAACTTCAACTGCTCATATTGCTGGTACTTGCAAGATGGGCAAGAAGGGTGATCCTATGGCTGTGGTCGATTCCAAATTAAGGTCCAATTTACTAACTACAAACTATGATTATCATTTTCACTGACCATAGACCATAGACTTTTGATTAACGAAATCATTTGAAAAAACGAATTCATGTAAATAAAATAGCAAAACAGTTCAATTAATTAATCCTAATCCTAATCGAAATTAAATTATCATGACCTCAAAAAAATACACAATTTTGATGATGAGGTATAGAGTTTTTGGTTTGGGAAAAATAATTTTCAATTCATTTTTATTATAATCAATTTTTAATAATTTTGTTTTCAGAGTGATCGGAGTTGAAAAGTTAAGAGTGGTTGACAGTTCCATCATGCCCTTTGTGACAAATGCAAATTTAATTGCCCCAATCATGATGATTGCTGAGAAAACTGCTGATGAAATTATCAAAGATTACAGCTAATTTGTAAGACGAAAATTGATTGTAGAATATCATTTAGCTTTGAATAAACTTTTTTCTTCATTAGTATTGAATGCATAAATTTATTTTTGTGATTTTATCAAAATATTTCTGTTTCACCTTTTTTGTTTTTAATCAGTCGACAAACGTTTAATTAAAATTGTTAGTTTGATCTATGAATTTCTATGAATTTGGGTACTGGCAAGTTGCAAGTTGCTCTGGCTACTTAAAACATGATTTGACTAGTCCATACAAATTTTCAGATGAAAAAAGGTAAAAAATGAAATTTTTCAAAGGTTGTGGGGTTCTATTCACAGAGTAGCACAAGGATCTTACAAAAATCCAAAATATTTATCTCCCTTTAATTTTTAATTAAGATTTGGTTGAGGTTGACATGAATAAATTTTTCTTACTTTGGATTTTTTCCCATATTTCGTTTTTGCTTGTGTTGATTTTCGTCATTGTGACTGAGACGCAGTTTTTGCTTTCAAAAGATTTTATTGGTGAGTCCGTGTTGAAAGCGACATTGACAACTGATAAATTACATTTAAATGATGACAATTTATTTGATGATTTAATTTCCATTGAAAATGTAAAGAATTTGACAGTTTGTGAAAGTTGTTTAAAATTAATGTTGATTCGTTCATCTCTACTCAAAGAGAATTTACTACTCACTCTCTGCCTTCATTTTGACAAGATAATTAATAATGAGTTGCCGACGTCAACAGTTAATTACAACAAAATTAACATTGACTTAACCAAGACCATGACCAAGACTAGGAAAAAGTTTGACAAGGCCAAACAATGGATTTCAAGAACAAGAGAGAATGACCATAGTCTTAATGATCAATCAGTGTCAGGATTTGTTATCGAGTTCCCTAGTAGCAGCTTCATTAGAGGCCAACTCAATAAATCTGGGTAAAATAAATATTTTTACTAAAAAATTCAATTATCATCAAAAATGAAAAATGAAAACCTGTTAAATTATTATTAACATTTAAAATATTTTTTGTTCATATTTTTTTTGTTGTGTAGATATTTTAGTGGTACTCTGACATTTCAAATTGAAGTACATGAAAAATTAGAAGGTGTCAAAATTCATTTAAATCAAGTTCAAGATGGCTATTTTATTCAACTTTTTCATCAAAATTCCAAACAAGAATTTGTGATTGAAAATAAAATTGAAATTAAGAAAACATTTTGGAATCCTTTACCAAATGAAAATTATCCAACTGATCAAAGTAATAAACAATTTAGTAGGTCAAGACGATCAAATTATCAAGATGATGATGATTCTTTTGATGGAAATGTTTTTAACCGCAGGTTCGCTACAAGTAATTTGATTGTTGTGTTTAAAAAAAATTTAATTCAAATTTTTTTTCTCCTTCAAAAATAAATTTAAAATATTTCATTTCAACTTTTCGGAATTATTTAAATTATTTATTATTGTTTTATTCTTGTGTTTGAATAGGTCGTCGGGTTTATTGTGTAACCTTTGTTTGGTAGTAGATGAACAATTTGTACAAGTCTATGGAGACAATCAAAAATCGAATTTACAACTAAAATTGGAAAGACTAATTGGAGCCATTTCTTGGATTTTTCGAGCCACCGATTGGAATCGGGACAAATTTCCTGATGACATTGGATTTAATATCAGTCGAGTAAAATATTTTACACAATCAAATATGTATAATCGTTGTTTAAAAATCAAAATTTTGATACACATTTTTTTCTAAATATCACTTTTAAATATTTTCACAATTTCAGAAATTTTACAATTAATTTAAATTTAATTGCAGTTTAATGTTGGATGGAAACCATTTTTAGATGAAACTTTACAAGAATACACCAGAACAAAACATGCGATGATTCTCCTTTCAGAATTTGCAACTCTAGATTTTAGTGACTGTTGTCTCGGTATCGGTTTCACAATGCGACCATTCCAAGAGCATCAAGTTGGTATCACATTTGTGGGTAAAATTAAAAATTTCAAAATTATAATTTAAACTTAATTTTGTAATTACTATTAATTCTATACTTTAAAATGTTTTTCCTTTTTTCTGTAGCATCACCAACTCTTCTGGGTGGAATTTGTGACCATCGTCACCCATCATCTGGTGATTTAACCAGTGTCAACGTGATCCTCGTTTCCGGAAGTGGTCTACAAGGTCATCCTCTGACATCCTCAGAGATTGAACAGGTTCTCCTTCACGAATTGGGTCATGCATTTGGAGTCAACAAACATGACAATTCCTTTGAAGAAATGGATCCTACATCGTTTAGACAGTGTTCAGGACACAGTGACAATTTTGTCAAAAATCCTCATTATTCAATCGACTTTTTCAAAAAGAATGAACCACTAGCTGGACGATTCATCATGTGGGGGAATAATCAACAAGTAAATTTCCTACAATTTTAATTTGTTCAAATGTCTTCAATTCATTAAATTATTCATTAAATTTTTTTCCGGAATATTTAGGGTAAAAAACAAATTGCATGGAATAATTTGAATTATAGTCCATGTTCTAAAAAAGCTATTTACAAGATACTCTCCAGTCAAAGAGGTTATTGTTTCCTACAAGATTCGAATGGATATTGTGGAAATGGTCAGTCACTTCCAGTTCCAATGTCCAACACAAAAGAAAATTCAATTTCAATTTTTATTTTTATTTTGAAGTTTATGAATTGTTAATTAAATTTTTAACTTCATTTTTTTGTAGGGATTTTAGAGGATAATGAATCATGTGATTGTGCAAGTGAATTGGAGTGTCATCAAAAGGGTTGTTGTGGATCTAGATCAAGTGGGACACCATGTCGTCCCGTCTTAATTGTACATGGGGATGAAGCTAGTGGAGAAGAATGTGAAACAAAATTTGTGTATCCTCTTCATCATTCTAATAAAACAATAAGAAAATTTTGGGCTCAAGATGACTCCAAATATGAGACAAATGTATCGTCCATAACCCTTACAAATTTTTGTCTTCAAGTTTTATTTTACTTGTTCCAGTTTTTCATAAATTTTCATTGGGAATGAGAATTTGAATGAAATATATAAAATGGAAAATTATTTACTGATATTTAACTGTAATACTTAAAATCTACATCTACATGTATTTTTTTATTTGAAATTTTGATTTGTTTTATTTGTATTGGAATAAATTCATAACATTTTATTTACTAAAATTTAAATAAAAAGTATAATTTGTACCTACTTCATAAATTGTAACTTGCCGGATCAAGTTGACAATTAAATTTCTTCTTGTTTAACCTAAACTGACACAATTGAGGTCATTGATAATGACTCCTGACTCTAGTCTATTCCATACACCAATTAAATAGAATCTTGTACAAATATTTCAATTTTAAAAATTTCAGTCAATTTTTTCCTTTTCTGAAAGAATGAGACAACTCAATAAATTATTGTTCATCGCTTTTACATCTTGAACTCGTTTTCCAATCGTCTTCCTTTCCTAACCCTCTTTGCCCTTTGCTCATTTTTATTTTTGCTTAGCGGGAATCACCTTCATGGTCATGAATTGTCATTAACAGAAAATACATCTGGATTTTCCATTCCAATTATTCGACATTCTACCCTTACAAAAATTGTAGAATTGTAATTATTGAAAATCTCGAGTCAAATTAATTAATTTTCAGAATTGCAATTCAATATTAGAAATTTAACATTAATTCGACATTATTTCAATACAGTAATACAGTACAAAACACAAGAATCCTTCTTGAAATCTTGTCTAATTAGTTGTTTTGTTGATTCAAAGTCAAATTGATGTGTTCATTAAATTCCAATTCCATTTACAAGACTCTTAAATTTAGTTATAGAAATTGTAGAATGGATAACGGTTGGATAACGGACAAGTTGAGAAAAGTTTTCATCATATTCGATCATTCTAATTTGAAAAGGGGGAGAGTGTCAGACTGACACTGTCAGTGTAGACGTCAATTACGTCAATTTAAAAAAAATTAAAATATTTATATCACTTCACTTAGTTAGATCTCGTCTCATTATTATTCCATAAATATTTTTATTACAACTTTACAGCATCCCTCATCAAACAAATCAAAACAAAAAGGTGAACAAAGAGCAAAGTAAAAAGTTTTCTTTTTTCTCTCTTACATTTTTCTAATTACAATTTTCCAAGTGCAAAGTGGAAACTAGACAAAACACAAAACACTTTACTTTGTGAATACGAAATTAGTTGGACTTGTTGAAACTTGTTATGAAACGAAACAAGAAGAGGCAATTGGTAACAAGTTTTTCCAGAAGTTTTCACTTTCGACTTTTTTCAAATTGGAGATTTTTTTTGCATTCATTTAAATGAACTTATCTCTTTGATCATTCCACATCCCGTAGCCTTGACTAGACTCTTAAGTACTCTAGACTTTTGTATCCAGACTATCTGCTCATCAACTTGATCACACCTTCCTCTACATATCCATTCAATTAGTCATATTTTCAAATATAATAAAAACAACCCATTCTACGTTTCAACCTTACAATGACAGTCCTCACTTTTAATTGTAATTGTAATTAAAACATGGAGTAATCTTGATACTTGAAAACAAGCATAAAAAATCCATGAGAATTTTAAAAAAAATAAAAATTTAAGAGTCGTTTCAATTTTTTTAATCAAAATTTGTTCTTGCTCTTAATTATCTATTCAAATGTCGATTTATAAATTAATTATTTTGATAATGTCCATTATTAATTTTATCTGAATAGTTGTCACTTGTAATTCACAAATCTTAATGAATATTTGCTAAATCAATTAAAAACACAGCTTCCAGTATTGAAATTTAATGTTGATATTAATTGGAATTCAATTAAAAAACATGTCAAATGTCATCGCATTTTCGAATCCTTTCAAATTCATTTTGTATCCATTATCCATGGCCTGCATCTACATTACAATTAAGTACAAGTATTAATTTACAAAGAAAATAAATGAATTTTATTTTGTGTAAAAAAAATCCTCGTTTACCTTTGCCATTTGTGTTTAATTTCAATTTCAATTATTGTCAATTGAGGAGCATAGAACCAAAAGGACGTATCTGCATTGTGCCCCTGCATAAGCATGCGCGCATGTATTTCACCCGCAACAAACGTCCGTACCTACACAGGGGCATACTGCAAATACGTCCTTTTGGTTCTAAGCTCCTCAATTGTCAATTAATCAAAAGAGTAACAATTAGATGTAATTGAATCCATTCAAATTTGTATCGATTCGTTACATAATAGTAACTGGTAGTTAGTAATTTATTACAAGTCTGTTGAGTTAAATTATACACTTGGAAAACATTTAAGGAATGTCCATCAAGATCAATTCAACGTCAACCTTTTGTTGTGTTTGTGCATTTGTGTGTGTTGGTGTGAGTGTTAATGTTACATTTTCAAGTTGTTCTTGTATTATTTAATAATAATTTTTTATATTTTATTACACATCAAACTTTTTTCCAATTGAACGTTTGACGCTACATTCTTGCCACTTGAATCTGTCGTCATTTTTTTTTGCACTTGAAAACCCTCAGACTTGAGTACTTCATACTTGAGACTTGAACAAACAAATAGAGAGACAGAGACATGGGGGGGATGGATCATGAAACATGGGAACAAGTAGAGCATGACCTTGATGATGTGAAGAGAATAAAATATATCAAATAATTTTTTAAATATCATTCACTCAATCTATGCCCATGTCCATGTCCAAGTCCATGCAAAGTAACTAAACAGAGAGAAAATTATACAAGAATTCAACTCTAATAAATAATAAAAGTACATACGAGTATATACTCGTTTCATTTAATTGACTTGATTCAAGACAGAAACAGAATGTTCAACTTATAAATTCCTGTCCAACATTCAATTGACAAGTCAAGAGTCAATAATTAAAAGGTAAAGTCAAATGATAATGTAGAATTGTGATTCATGATTGTAGGAATCTCAGTAAAATAAAGGAGTCATTAGAGATTTTTATTGCGGTAGGAAATTGATGAGGGAAATACAATGGACAGTTAAATACAATAAAATTCAAATATGAATAGTAATCATGTAATATATAACAAAGGTTTGAATCTCTATTAAAAACGTGAAATAATTTACATTTAGGTTGTGTGAAGTTGATTATTTTCTCATGTATTTCAATATTTTACATTTCTATTGTGTTTACGGCCATTGAAAAATCCAAATTGTTTTTATTTTGCATTTTGTACAATGTAAGAACGTTATACGTTATATTTTACCTCTACTTCTCAATGCAGATCAGTTGATTGTTGAAACGCCTTTAGTATGATAAAATGTATTTGAAACTTGACCAAATCAACTTTAATCATAATTAATTATGGACTACCTTGCAAAAACAACTTTTTTCTACCATCTTTTTCCTTTACTTTGAAACATTTTACCTTCTTCAATGACTCGCATGGCGGCTCATGCGGCCTCCTCTATTTCGCTTAAAGGACAAGTACAAAAGTGTATACAAAAAAATATTCCAAGAAGGATTCAGGACAAGAACAACTACTGACTGACTGACTGCTACCCTACACATGAGCATGTAAATCTTATGTAACTTTAATGCATGTTTGCAATTTCAGTCAGCCCAACTAAATGCATCAACTTTTAATTTTTAAAGGTGAACTTTAATAGAGAGAGACAGAGAGACAGAGAGACAAAGACAGACACAGAGGAGATGGACATGGACAGATGGAGGAGGGGGAATGGCGGTGAACACCTAAAAAAACTAAAACAAAAAGAAGGATTGACTAATTGGCATGTGATGAATTAAAATCTTATGCTCCATCAACTTTACTTCTCAGTTCTGTCCAGACCATCAACCAACCACCCTTTCAATTTTCTCCAAGATTGAGATTTCATATTCCCATCTTGTCTACATCAACTATAAAAATTTCACTGGAGATTTGAATTGAGTGTGTTTTGGTTTTGTGTTCATCATCTAATTTTTATTTTTGTGAAAATTAGATTCAAAATTTTTTTTCCCTAACTGCCCTTTTAATTTGAATCAGAGACAGGATGGTTGGATCATCATCACTGCCGTAAGTGCTCAATTGGATATTCATGTCCGTGTGCCGTTTTGTGAGGTTGTTGCTAAATTATTGGATTTGTTTTGGCACTATGAGTTTTTCTTATTTTTATGGATAATTGTTAAAGAATTAAAATTTTGATGAGTTTCATACAAAATTTTAATTTTAAGACGTTTCAACAGTGAAATTCATAATTAATATTCAAATATTCAAATAAAAAGGTTTCAAGTGAAAGCAAAGTTAACATTTCCTGGGTCTTGAGTCGAATATTTCTTAATTTCTAGTTTTTATTGTTTCAAGGTTAAATATTTGTTATTTGTTTGTCTTATTGAAATAATTATACATATTTTTAAAAAAAGTTAACTATTGGCAAATTGTCAAGTTTCAACTTTTAATTCAACTTAACTGTAAATCTTGTACAATTGAAATTATTCAACAGTTTTACAACGACCTTTTAAATATCTTTGTAAGTTTATGTAATTCAAGCTAATATCAAGTACAAAAAGTTGAATAATTTTTCAAAAACTTGAGATTATACAACTGTTTGTTTTTTTCCAATCAAATGGTTTTAGAATACATGATTCACTTTTCCTGATAGTCGATGTGAAAAAAAATTGAAGGTTGATTACCATCATAATTTGCACTTTGCATAGAAATCAGTTATGAATTACCGTAGTAGACTGACTTGTGAATATCTAATTCAGATAATTACGTATTAGTCGAATGTAAATTCAAAATTTATTGATTTTTAAAAAAAAGCTTCTTTTTTTTAAAAAAATCCAGATTAGCTTTGACTCTGCTATTAGTTGGAGTGGCCAATTTGCCCAATACAAGTGGTCAACTAAATCCTTCTGCAGTCCTTGCGTCCCTTCAAGGAAGTTTTGGAGCTTTGAGGAACCAATTGTCTAGTGGAGGTTCAAGTGCAAGTGCAAGTAGTTCAAGTGATGATGGTCCTGTCAATGTTGCTGCATACTCAGGGTCAAGGGTCGGTCCACTTTTCCTTTTCAGAAGTTCAGCCGCAAATGCTGAAATTGTGAATGAAGGACTCAAAGGTTTTGCTGTTCCACATTCCTTAGGACTTGCCTTTGGAGATGAGTTTCCCAATTTGAGAGGTGAATTTATTTCCATCATTCAAATTTATTAACAAAAAAATATTTGAAGATTTCAACACAAATTAAATTTTCTATAATATTTTGTCTTTTATTTAGATGACGTCATCGTAAAGACACGTAGTGGTTCTGGTTTGAGAGCCGTGACAAATCTTAGGAATTGGCGTTATGACAGGCAAAACAATAAAAATGAAGTCCTTGATCCCTACGTTGGTGGAGTCAGACAATTGATCAGTTCCTTCTTACCTGGTGGAAGTGGACCACCAGCTGGTGCTAGTGCTGGTGGCGCTTCTGGTGGTTTCCGCGTCACCGTCGATGATAATTAAATTCATTTTTAATTAGCACAATTTTTTTTACAATAGCTAAAATTAATTACAACTGCAAAGAATCTCTTCCCATCTTCTGTCTCTGTCAATTCCAATTCCAAAATGAGAATTTTTTGTTAAAATAAAATTTTCGTTTAAATGCCACCTCATCCGACAATTTCATTGTTCCTCCTAACTAGGAATTGGGCAAATTGTCAAAAATTATGAAATTCGATTCAATTCACGTTTAGTTTCAAAAAAACCTTTTTTTAACTGACATAAAATAAATGTTAATTTATAAGGTAAAATAAGTGTACAATTTTAAATCCAGCTGCCGTCCAAATATGTTTGACAATCATATGACAAAAACTAAAATAATATGTGACACATATTTGACATATGTATTGTTTTATCCTTCAATAAAACCCTTTTTTAAACCAACCCTAAGTTTAATTGTAAACAACATTTATCGAATTTTATTTTGACATTTGAATTTTTTTAGCTACCAAGAAAATGTTTATGCTTCATAATAATTAATAGACATCAAAAATATTTTAATTATCACAAAAAGATGATTCAAGATGAAAGGGATGTAACATTTTTACACCATCTTTCTACTTGTGCCACAAATATTTACATTTTCACTGCAATTAAAATCGATTTGATATTTACATACAACTATCTTAATTTTAAATACAATTTCAACTACATTTCCAACTAAATTTTGCCTTGACAAGAACAAAGAGACAATTTAGTAGCATGAAAACATGCAATTATTTTAAGATAGAAAATAATTTAGTATACAACAATTTGTATAATAAATTAGATTAATTTAAATAATTAGGTTGACATTAAACAACGAACAGATCATTAAAGATACCTACGTAAATACAATTAAATATTGGAATACTGAAGGAATAATTTATGTATTACTTTTGATTAAATGTTAAAAGTAAACTTGCAACTTGTTCTACAATAAACTGATTAAAAATTAGTGTTGATTCACGTTCAAGATTCCTAAAGTCACTGACTTTAATTGCCTCCTTTGGAATACCCTGAACAAGAGTAGCAATTCCAATTTTTGTTGTCTTTAACACATTGAGTTGGTCAATGGCGACGAGTAATTGAAGTTTAACTTGATCCAATTCATCTGGGATGGCATAAGCCTTTTCAAAGATGATACTAAAATAAATCCGAAAAACAAAAGTATTTCAGTCAAATCAGTATTTACAATTACCTAAACTATAGAATACAGCAAATGGAATGCAGGAGGTCAAATGATGAAATTGGATGTATTGTCGCAGGATGATCGATTGATACAGACGAGCATCTGTCCATACGGTATAGGCGACCAAATATAAGTAGAAAACACAGAATACCATCAGGCTGGTTCATTTTCAAGGATTTTAATTTTTTCAGTGGATACATTAAACTTTATTGGGAGAATCATGAGAATTGATAATAAATGCAGGGCGATATTATTTAAAATCAGATCTTTCTTCTTAATCATCGTGTTGTTGTTTTTTCAAAATTTCGAAAACAATTTTTTGAACGAAAATAGTGAGCAGTTGAAATAATTCTGAGTCCGTAATATTTTGCCTTATTAAAATTTTTGACTTTCAGCTCTTTCAGTTCTAATGTGAAATGTAAATTAAAGTCAAAATGAGTACTCGTTGTGTAACTTGAGTTGGGAAATACCAAAAAATCGAAATTACAAAGCCAAATGTTGGTTCGATATATAAGTGACTATATGACATATTTTGTGTCTCGTTAAAGCCTATATTTTGAGTAGTTAACACGACCAGGTCGGAGGTGTGACATGTCATTGTAGAAATTGAATGTAATGAAGGAAAACCGAGAAAAAAGGTGGATTGTAGTAGAAAATATACAGATAAGTCACCTGGTATATTAAAAAAAATTCCTATATCAAAAATAATATACTGGCAATGACTTTGTGCTAGTGATATCATGTTAAAATTTAAATTCAACAAATTGAGCGAAAACTGTGTTTTAAGTAAATTGCAGTTTTAATACCTGAAATATAAGATGTAGGATAGAGCCATGATCATATTGGATATTGCCAAAGCAACGTCTGTTGAAAAGTGTCGGATTGAAGCAAAGCCACAAAAAATCCCCACAGTCAAATTACAGAGTTTGTGAACAAAAATGACGTCCGCACAACATTTGTTGATGAGTTTTGTGAATAAAACTCTTCTCTTTGTGATGTTTATGATTTTGAACAGGTACTTCGGACTTGGATCACGGTTCACAGTACTAGAGGGTCAATATAATTTTATCACAACAAATTTTTTTTATTTAAATCACAAATCCAACTTCAACTTCACTAATCAACTTCTCTCTCTCCCTCGCTTTACAATTGAACTCCAGTCAAGTTAGAAACATCAACAATCAATTATTTTAAGTTAAACCACTACAGGATCTCATTAAAATTCTGAATTGACTTGAAAAATCGATCATTCTAAAACATAATGGTTGCAGCAACAATTTTTTACTTGAAAACTTTCTTACATAATTTATAATAAATTGGATGGTAATTTTCGCGGCACCAAATATATTAATGCTGGTACCATATTTTGTGGCACCAAAAATAATTATTGGGCACCCTGTTTTCCTGTATTCTCTAACTGCAACTTCTAAGGATTAAGAATTTGGTGAGAGAATAATTATTTTTTGTGCCAGAAAATTTGGTACCAGCATTAATATATTTGGTGCCGGAAACATATTAACCCTAATAAATTGTAGTCAAATCCCATTTAAAAAGCAAATTTGAAACTGACCTGAGTCGATTCAAAAGTTGTTCAGACACAAGATTACATTTGAGATAGAAGAGGGATGCCAACAGAGCAAAAAAGAACCATAAACCCAATGACAAAGCAAATAGAGCACATTCAATGATCCAAAATATCCAAAAGATGGCTTCTGTTTGAACAATTGTTGGCAGAATACTGAACAATAGTTGAGGTCTCGTTGGGTCAACAGCTAAACCTTGCATGCTTGGTAAGAGACAACCTCCAATGACAGTATGAGCTAGAGACCACACAACAAATTCTTGTCTCGAATAGTCGGTCCAATAACGTTTTGCTGGTTGTATTTGTGTCCGGTCTTTGAAAATTTTAATTAATTTTTTTAATATTCAAATAGAATTAATTGATTTTCAAAATTCTGAAACTTCTAGTGTCCAAGTGGACAAATTAAATTATTTTACTTTGTTCCCATTCTTGTACCACATCGTCAAGAATTTGAGTCTCCATTTCATCTGCATCAAGTTCAATCATTTCATCCAGAAAAATGTCATTAAAGTTTGCCAAAGTGATTTCGAAATTTGTTACAAAAAGTTTGTAACCAACAGATCGATTGAGAGTGATTGTGGCAATAAAAGCCAAATGAAGTGGTAGATGATATTCAGATAATTTCGTATCTTTCGTATAAGCTTCGATGAATCTGAACATAACAAAGAGCCAATGGATTGTGGAGATGTTGAAGATGTAATACCACAAATTGAGTCTCCAACGATTTGTTTGTCTTTGAATTCTCCCTGTTTTCATATCAATTTCGATGGGAAGAAAATTTATAAAGGAAAGGAATCGAATTAAATGAAAATTGCTTTTATTTTCTGCTTTCGTCAACATCTTTTAGGATTTTCCTTTGTCAGATTTTGACCGTAAAGTTAATTAAACGACTGAAAAGGAGTTCGTCCTATCTCCCCACTCCAACTAAATGAAAAATTGTTGTTGGTCTTAACAACATCCAAATGTACTTGACATTTATGTAGCAACTGAGGTTAAGTGGATGAAGGTGGTTTTATACTTAGTCAACTTTACAATTAATTTTTCATGATGGAAGTCGATGTTGTTCATTCAAAACAAGTCTAATTGGTTTCATTGGTTATCCCACGTCTTAGGCGACATGTGTAGTAATTTAATGGATAAATGTTGTCCAACGAAATTAGTTTTGGCACAAAATTTTCCATTCAAGATGATTAGTCAGTTTAACAGGAAAATACGAGTAAATATCATTTTATATTCAATAATCAATTTTGCATAAGAATTTGTTGATAGATTTCTGTCCATGTTTTTGTTTTTGTGACATGATGAATGAACTACGTCGCATGGCTTATAAGCCATGCGACGTAGTTCCTCTAAACCAGCCTTATAAGGCTCGTTTAGAGTTGACAGAAAAGAAACATAAAAGAAATAAATCTTGAAATTTTTATGTTGGTTGACATCCAATGAAAAATATTTTTAAGTTGAAAAAAATTAACTATTCATATCGAATAAAAGTACTTGAAATAAAAATAACAACAACATTTCTATCGTAATAGCTAAAAGTTCAAATCAAAAGATGGATATTCGTCAGCAAAGTTTTAACTCACAACAGAATCGTTCCAAAATTCAATTTTCACTGTAATTCTGCTTTGCTTCCGAAGGAATTTACAATTTGTCTCCTCATCAAATTAGACTGTTTACTGATCACCAGAATTCGATAATGTAAAAGTAGATTAAATCATCTCCAATTTCCAGAACAGCCACGACATTGAAAAACTCATCAGTGAAATGTGATGAGGAGACTCAAAACTTGTCTCGTTATAAAGTCGATGAATACGGGTGTGGATGTTCTCTCAAGTGTGTGGAAGTCACCCACTTTGATTCCCACATCAGCCACGGAAGTGATCCATCTCTTGATGTAATCCCGATTATTCTTGAATCGCATCTTCTGAGAAACCACCAACAACTCCAATTTGATCTGTTCCATGAGATCGGGTAATCGAAATCCCTTGTCGAACAAAACGATAAATATACAAATATTGACCAATCCCAACACAATGAACATCGATGAGAGAAGTTTGTGAGTATGAAAGAGGACAACGCCGAAGAAAACGTCAGAAGAGGAGAGCAGGATAAGCATTAATTTAAGTGTTAAAATAGGATAGGAGAAAACTAAATTGAATAATTTTAATTCAAGTTCCACATGTCTTGCATAGAGACATTGTCTCATTATCCACGTCTGGGGGAGTTTTCCAAATCTAGACAGTGTCAACATCAAAGAATAAAATGGCAATTTCATTTATAATAATTTGAGTTGATGACGTGAATGTCATTAACATTTAAAATGGTCCCTTACTTGAGTAGCCGTATCCATGAGGTCATAGTTTGACTAGCATCTTCCATGAAGGAGACAATCGAATAAAATCCGTAGTAGATTATGCAGAGAATGTAAAAAAAGGTCCATGTCTCGTAAACCATCAAAATTATCAACCATTTTTCAGTTTGGAAAGAAGAAGGTAGAGTCGAAAAGATGAATTGGAGCGAGGTCGGGTCGTACAAGTAAAGAATAGGGAATACAGAAGGGACACAAGCCAGTACATTGTAGGGAAGTACGACGATGAACCATTCCTGAATCGAATATCTGATTCTCTTCTCTTTATTCTCTGCATAATTGAATTTAGTTTTGAATTAACTTTATTTTGTACTTCTATTCTCGTTTTCAGCTTTAAATAGCGTTGAATAGATCAAGTAGTTGAAAATGAACTTACTTTCATCATAAATGTGGAGTTGGTTGAAGATAGCTTCAGTCACTTTGGGATATTTGAAGAAAATGATGAAGGCCCAACATATAACTACGATGAAAGATGCAGCATTTGAAATTTGGAAAGCCAAATGATGAAATTGGACATATTGTCCCTGGACTACAGACTGATATAAACGAACATTCGTCCATATGGAGTAGACGATCAAATTTATGAAGAAAATACAAAATACCCATCGGGATGGTCCACTTTGAAGGATTTTAATTCTCCCAGTGGACACATTAAACTTTATTGGGAGAATCATGAGAGTTGATAATAAATACAGGGCGATATGATTCAAAATTAAATCCTTCTTCTTAATCATCTTGTTCTTGTTTTTTCAAAATACCAAACAGAACTGTGAGTAACGATTAACAATTCCGAGTCCACAAAGCACAACTTTTGTCTGATGAAAACTGTCGACTTCCAGCTTTTCCAGTTCCACGTCAGAAATTGTGTTTGTTTTAATTTTGACGTCAAATGTGAATTAAAAGTAAATCTATTCTTGATTGAGTGACTTTTTGTTGGGAAATACCAAGAAATAAACCCACATTTTGATGGTTAGTGACATTGAAAGAACACATTTGAAGTCTCTTTGAATTATATGTAAATTGTAAATGTTGACATGGGTCTAGTTAATTACAACTCCTCAGACTGAATTTTATCGACTGTCACATAATTCCTGAAAACATGATCCACTTGGGTTGGAGAACAACAAACAAGGTACAATTCGGTTAAGTGGAGTTCAATCAAAAGTCAAAAGAAGTTAAGTATATCGTGTCATACGATTCGTGTAGAATATGGAAAGTGAACAATGAACATGGTCGTTCGAAGACATGGACTGATGTCGATGGCACTAAATATTTTAAAAGTACCCAAAACAAAAGTATTTCAATCTAATCAATATTTACCTAAACTGAAGAATACAGCAAATGGAATGCAGCAGGCCAAATGATGAAATTGGATGTATTGTCGCAGAATGATCGACTGATACAAACGGGCATTTGGTCGCCTATACCGTATGGACAATACGGTATAGGCGACCAAATTTAAGTAGAAAACACAAAATGTCCATCGGACTGGTCCATTTTGAAGGATTTTGATTTGGAATAAATATAATGGTCCCTCTAAAAAATAGGTGTAGCCTCTTAGAGGCTCGATCTATTATTTAGAGGGAAAAATTTATTAAATAGAGGAAAGCTAAAATGAATGCCTTTTGATTTTCCCAGTGGACACATTAAACTTTGTTGGGAGAATCATGAGAATTGATATTAAATACAGGGCGACATTATTCAAAATTAAATCTTTCTTTTGAATTATTTTGTTCCTGTAAAATGCTAAATAGAGCTTTAAATAACAACGATTACCAGTTGAAACAGTTCGGAGTCCACAAAATAACTTTTTTCGAGTTCCAGTTCTTCTGGTTCCACGTCGGAATATTTTCTGGTTATAATTGTGACTCAAAGTCAAAGTGGGTCGTGGTTCCGTAACTGGAGTTGGGAAATACCAGGAAATTGAAGCTTTAAAATTAAATGCCGATTCTACGGAGGCGACTAAGTACATGTTTTATGTCTCTGTTAAATATAAATTGTAAATAATGATATGGCCAAGTAAATTAACACAATCAATTCAGAATTCCACAGATGAAGGTCAGTCACAACGCCCCGATCGATGTATTCTTATGAAAGAGGAAATGAAGTTTCAAAATGAAGGATTCGCAGTGTGATATTCACTATGGAAATGAAACAATTGAATAAAATTAGAATAGGTTAAGTTAATTAAAACAGTTGAAACAGTTCGGGGCCCACAAAATATAGCTATTGGCGCTTGAAAGTTCCACTTCCGGCTGTTCCAGTTTTAGGGTCAAACATGAGTTAATGTCAGTTCGATTCTTGATGGATTAACTCGAGTTGGGAAATACCAGGAAATTGAAACTAGTAAATGAAATATCTATTTTGTATGTCCTGGGCTGAAGACATGTTTTGTATCACTATGAAGTATAAGTTTTTAATGGTGACACGGTCAAGTAAATTAAAATGATGAAGTTATAACTTCTCAGACTATGGTCAGTCATAAGGCGCCGAACCATTTATTCTGATGAAAGAAGAAATAAAGTTTCAAAATTAAGGATCCGCATTGTGATTAATTCGTAATTAATTTTTTCGGACATTTTCAGGTAATTAATAATTACCTGAAAATGTCAGATTGAAATTAAATTTAAAAAAGTAAAGCATTGAAGAACAACAACATGGTCTTGTGACGGATGCTGGGAAATGGTGATGTACCATTTGCTAACCGCTTTATTAAAGTGAAGAAATCAATTAAGTAAAAGATTAAAAGGACAAGAAAGAATTAATGAGTGGAATTGCAGAATTTAGACCCGCGATGCAAGATTTGATCAAATTAACTAATTTTTAAAAAATGTTCACTTATGAATTTTATGGAGGATTAAAAATCTTGGATTCTGCTCCCATTTTTTGTATGTGCGTGAGATTTGACAAAAGTGAATAAACTCTCTGTTGTTTTTGTTCTAGAAACTTTTTACACATCAAATTACTCTAGATTTTTACATGTTGTAAAAAATTAAGTAGATTTTGAAGTAAAAAATCCATTCTTTTCTTTTTGGAATGACAGGAATTCAATTATTCAAATGCAATTTGACAGATGAAATTAGTAGTTTCGACTGTGTTAAAAAAATTTAATTTAAAATGAAGATTCAACTGATGTTTCAAATTAACTCTTCAACATCAGAACATCAATTTGATTGAACTCCTACATTTTTCTTTAGGTTTGAATCAAAAAATCTTTTATCAAGGTATTGGCCTTTAGGTTAATCATAATTCTTCAATTATGATCTGCTCTTTATTTGCTTATGTCGTGTCAAGTTTTAGGACAGATTTATAAATTGGCAAAGTGGCTATTTTAATGTCAATGATTTTAATTAAATCCAAGTCAGTCCTCAAAATTTGAAAAACTTTAACAACCCAATTTCAATTGTATCTCAAATTCTTGTACTTTATTTAACACTCCAAAAGAAGATGTGGGACAGTATTTTTAATTGATTCATGACATCATTTTTGGTCTCTTGACCTCCAGTCTGCATTTTCCCCCAGTTGTGCTAGAGCCATTCGAATGTGCTCAAGGCTGCATGGACATTTGCCCCAACATCTGCACTCAGAAGAATCTTGCGATATTTTACTCTGATTTGGGGCAATGTCTGAAAAGTCTGAACAAAAAAAATGACGAAGAGTACCCCTTGGAATCAGATTCCCAACTACGATTCAGAAATATTCTCGTAATCTAATGCGAGGGCAGGGGCAAATATTGAGGGAAATCCAAGGTCCTGTTTTCAAAGTATTTGTTGTGCGATCAACGTGTTCGGTTGCACAGCTTCTTGCAATAAGTGCAATTTTGAGTACACGAAATGTTAATATGCTCGTGACACTCAAAACACTTTACGATTATTTAATGTGCGAATAAAAGGACTTCAAAAAAAAATAACAACAACATTTCTATCCTAATATGTAGCTAAAAGTTCAAATCAAAAGATGGATATTCGTCAGCAAAGTTTTACCTCACTACAGAATCGTTCCGAAATTTGATTTTCACTGTCCTTCTGTTTTGCTTCAGAAGGCTTTTACAATGTGTCCCCTCATCAGATCAGCCTGTTTACTGATAACCAGAATTAGATAATGTAAAAGTAGATTAATTGATTTCCAATTCCACAATAGCTATTGAAAAACTCATTGATGAAATGTGATTAAGAGACTCGAAACTTGTCTCGTTATAAAGTCGACGAATGCGGGTGTAGATGTCCTCTCGAGTGTGTGGAAGTCCCCCACTTTGATCCCCACATCGGCCACGGACGTGACCCATCTCTTGATGTAATCCCGATTATTCTTGAGTCGCATCTTCTGAGACACGACCAACAATTCCAATTTAATCTGTTCCATGAGATCAAGTAATCGAAAAGCTTTGTCGAACAAAACGATAAATATACAGGTATTGACTAGTGCATGGAAGTCTCGAGACTTTTAACCTAAAAGTCTCGAAAAGTCTCGAGACTTCCATGCACTAGTATTGACCAATCCCAACACAATGAAAATCTATTAGAGAAGTTTGTAAGTATAAAAGAGGACAATGCCGAAGAAGATGTCAGAAGAGGAGAGCAGGATAAGCATTAATTTAAGGGTGAAAATGGGATAGGAGAAAACTAAATTGAATAGTTTTAATTCAAGTTCCATTCGTCTTGGATAGCGACATTGTCTCATGATCCACGTCACGGGAAGTTTTCCAGATCTAGTGAAAATCAATATTAAAAAGTGGAATGAGAATTTATTCTTCATTCTTTGAGACTTTATCAACCTCCATTCAAGGTTAATTCAAAAGATACCATATTGTTTGACAACTTATTTATTAAGAATCCTTCTCTATAATTTGGTCGCACAAATCAGAAGAGGCGCAATCTACTTTTATGAGTACCATAAATTAGATCCTCTTTAATAAACCCTAAATCGGTCGAGTTTTGCTCAGGATTCTGACTTTTAAAATTATGAAAACCAAAATTCGTGAAATTTTTTCATCCTGCCCGTAACACGTCATGCAATATCTCGTTAAAACCAACATTTTCACCAGAAAATTATGCTGTAATTAGTTTGAATTTAAAATGACGGAAAACTTTTAAAACGACCAATTTCGGAAAACCTTTGAAATTTTTTTCCTCCGAAAAGGTACATCGAGTCGATTGACTAGCCCGATTCAGAGTTTAAAAAACAAAATACCTCTGCGGCTGAGTGGAGCAAGGCTCCAACTGTATTTGAACTCCCTTGGTTCGCGTACAAGTGATGGCAGTTAACTTTTTGTCTGTTATTCATTCAATGTCAGCAGAATATCACATTTCGAAATACTTTACACTTAAAAACCCGTATATTATTATACATGTGTTCTTGTAATTACAAAAGGTGCAAATTCTAAGCACAAATCTGTCGATTTACTCTTCTTGGATTTTGGATTCCTGTGAAGATCTCTTTGTAAATTTTACCATACCACATGGAAAGAATTCATGCGACTAATAGAGAAGGATACTTATTATTAACAACTTATTAATTATTTGCCCTGTTGACAAGTGGA
Organism: Arrhopalites sp. Gr-Col-00791; assembly: GCA_034694425.1. Classification (NCBI taxonomy): domain Eukaryota; kingdom Metazoa; phylum Arthropoda; class Collembola; order Symphypleona; family Arrhopalitidae; genus Arrhopalites; species Arrhopalites sp. Gr-Col-00791. Next base: position 27,272 of record JAQHQX010000022.1, read on the forward strand.
GCGAAGCGACACTTTCCTTTGTTATAATTTGAGCTTGTGTTCTATTGTGATATCTCTAAAATGTCAAATGGTTCCTTACTTGAGTAACTGTAGCCTTGGTATCAAAGTTTGATTAGTATTTTCTATGAAGGAGACAAGTGAATAAAATTCGTAGTAGACGATGCAGAGCATGTAGAAGAAGGTTCATATCTCGTAAGCCATGAAAATTGCCAACCATATTGCTGTTGAAAAGACGGCGGTAGAGCCGAAAAAATGATTTGAAGGGAGGTCGGGTCATACCAGTAAACATTGGCGAATACAGGAGTGAAACAAACCAGTAGATTGTAGGGAAGTGTGACGATGAACCACTCCTGCATCGAATATCTGGTCCTCTTTCCCTTATTCTCTGCATCATTGAGTAAAGTTTCGAATTAACTTTTTATTTTTTTTCCAGTCAAGTTTTCAGTCGAATAAATGAGGTAGTTGAGAATGAACTTACTTTCATTACAAATGTGCAGTTGGTTGAAAATGGCTTCACTCTTTGGGATATTTGATGAAGAAAATAAAGCCCCAAAAGACAAGGACGATGTAGGATGTAGCACACGGAATGTGAAAAGCCAAATGATGAAATTGAATGTACTGTCCCAGAAGGATAGACTGATACAAACAGACATTCAGCCATACAGTGTAGATAATCAAATTTAGATAGAAAATACAAAATACCCATCTGACTGGTCCACTTTGGAGGATTTTGATTTTCCCAGTGGACACATTAAACTTTGTGGGAAATATCATGAGTTGATAATAAATACAGGGTGGTATAATTCGAAAATAAATCTTTCTTCTCAATCATTTTGTTTTATGAAATAAAATCGATTTTTAGAAAAGTAGAATTTTTCAATGAAAATGGGTAGCAGTTGAAGCAATTCTGAGTCCACCATAGACAACTTTCAGAAAATTTTCGAGTTTTCGATTCCCACGTCTTCCAGTCAACTATTTAAAGTCAAAATGAGTCTCCGTGAGTACTACTCACTGAGTAACTTGAGTTGGAAATTACCACAACTCAGTTAAGACCATGAAATTATTATTCTTGAGACTGTTTTTAGGTATGAAGTGGCGATTCGATCGATGAATTCTTGTGATGGAAATACGCCATAACAGGTCTTTCAGTCTTTTAGTTAAAAAAAATGCATGTCTTTAGTATAACGAACCAAGACAAAACCTGGACTGAGATTTTCTCTTTGACAGGTGTGATATGTAATTGTAGAGGTAATGAAGGGATAAACCAGAAAATCGATGGACAGTCGTTGAAATTTATCAAATCTCGAAAGTTGACAGTTTTCCAAAAGTAGTTATTTTGCAAACACATTTTCCAACCTTCTATAATAAATGCAAACATTTTCAATCGTCATAAGAACCCGATTCCATTGGATAATTTATTATGTCAAAAATAAATATAGCGACGAGCTCTAAAAATTCTCTAAAACTTAAAGCTAAAGTTCTTGTATTAAATACAGTTTATGTTGGTGGATTTTCATAAAATTTGGGAGAATGATAGTTCTTGACGCAGATAAATTCAGTAAATCTTTGAATTCAAAAAACAATTTATGTAATATGAATTTTGAAATCAAAATTCCTTATCCACATAAGTTTGTGTATACAGCAAATATTTAGTTGTATTAACTTTGAGTTTATCATTTAATTCCACCCCAATTGTCCATCATTTAGAACAACATCAAGTTGTTTGAGCGAAACGACAAGATTCTCTATTTACAATTCAAAATTTGAAATCCAATTTCCCACCAACTCTCTCATCATATAAAGAAACAATTTGAAAATGTTGACTCGAAACGATTTGAAATACAACATCCAAATATTTAAGTTAATCTCCATGTTGGGGATTTACCCTTACGCATTTGACAATGCACGGGGGGAATTGATCTATTTGACGACTAAGAAGAGCCGATTTCTGTTCAATTTTTGGATGGGCTTGATGGTGGCACATATGATCTTTGCGTGTGGTCGCACTTTGCAATACATGACTGGTCCCAAGTTCAATTCTAGCTCATTTAGAGAGGGTGATCCAGTCATGACGATTCTTTGTCTTGGTGACATTCTCTTGGTCTATGGATTGAGGGCTCTTGGAAGAGAAATGGGGGTTTACATCAAGATTATGAACGAATTTTATGATCTCTCGATTGACTCCAAAGTGGAAGATTCAGGTCAAAATAAATTATTTAATTTTACTTAAGAAATGATGAATATCAAATATGAAGTTCAACTCCTTCCAACTAAATCGCTTCGATGTTACTAAAGAGATTTATTGAGCCATCATTTCAATCAAAGTAAAACGTAAATTGTTTTCTTGTGATTTATAGATGATGCTGACAATTTGAGTAATTTGGATAGAATTTCAATCTGGGACGAGTCTCAAGAGTGTGAGCAAATTCCACAACCAGTGACAGGATTGGATGTCTCAGGAAGGAGCAAGACGTTGAGAGAGTTGGTGATTTGCTATCTGCCTTCAACTATTCGTTCAATGTGCTTCACGTTTGCTGTCTTGTACTTGCTCGATGATAACTTCCCGGTCATTTTGTACTCAGTTGTTCCACCAAAATGGCGAAATTGGTGGTCCTACAGTTCACTCATGGGGTTGGATATTTTCCTCTACTTCATCGCTCTTTGTTTCTGGTCGAGTCTGCCATATTTTGTCATC
>JAQHQX010000023.1:0-29918 GCA_034694425.1 Arrhopalites sp. Gr-Col-00791
GATGCAAATTAATTTAAATGTGCGTATTTCCACAAATGATTTTGTGGTGAAACCCATTAACTCACTTCCAACTAAACGTCCCAACTAAACCAACTTTCCGCTGCATCTGGAACTTATCTAGGCTGCGCTTCGCTACTCCAGACACAAATTGGATATTTCCCGTCGTCACTTAAAATTTCATGGTCGATTCTGTCGGATATTTTTGAATTTCTAAATATTTTCCTTGACTCCATCAAAAATTCCAAATCCCTAAGGAAAAAACTTGTTCCATTTTCATTCAAACTTCAAATTGTAATTGGGATACTGGGGAAATGTCCAGACGTGTCCAAACTCAAGTTCTACCATTTAGAATTCTGAAACCTTTGCTAAAATTTCTAATATTTTGTATCCTGGTCGCTTTCGAAATAGAAAATGTGACTTGTGAAAATTCATTATCCCTAAACTCTAATACAAATTCCAACGAATTTAGTAAACAATTAAATGTATCCTCAGTTAAAAGTCTACCTATTTGTATAGTCGGTGCTGGTATCAGTGGCCTCAATTTGGCCATTTTGCTACAGCAAAATGGGAACAAAGTTAATGTATTCGAGAAGGAAACAAAACCTGGTGGGAAAATAGTGACCCATCGTCAAGGGAACCAAGTTCAAGTTGACATGTCACCACTCATCTACGCCCCTTGGCATGACTCACTCTTGAAGTACATTTACAAGTTCGGGTTGACGAATGTTCCCTTTAATGATTCTGACCAGGAGATCCTTGAGCCCCAATCTGGGTTGCCCATGGCAAACCCTTTCCGAACAACCGAGGAAATAACCGCTTTACGATGGTACGTGGAAAAGTACATTCAGCATCGATCCAACTATGCAGCTCAACTGGATTCAGATTTCGGCTACGCAAACGTCTCACCTGACCTCTTTGTTTCTTTCGTCGATTGGTTGAAGCAGAGAAACTTGTCACCCCTCCAACCTGTTTTTCGTCTCCTGGTGACTGTACTTGGTTACGGTGCTTTGGATGAGATCCCTGCTTTGTATGTTCTAAAGTTCGTAAATGAGCACCAGATTCAGGAGATGGCATCAACCGAAGGGTCCTATTGGACTTTGAAGGAAGGACTAGACGTCTTGGCTTTGAAAATTTCTAGGAAAGTCCGTCACTTATTTTTTCAGAAACAAGTGGTACGAATAGAGCGGAAGAGGTTTCAAGATACCTTTTTCCAAAATGTTGAAATAGAAGATGGACGTTCGAAAAAGAGAGATGTGATACGATGTCAAAAGGTTATATTAGCATTTCCACCACTGCTGGTCACGATACAGGAAATGATGCCAGATTTGAACAAAGAAGAGGTTGATGTTTTTGGAAGTGTGAGAATTCAAGGGTATACATCGGCTGCTCATCATATCCCTGGACTGAATCGGACCTTCTATACGTTGATGCAGCCAAGTGGAGTCGGGGAGGTTGTCGCTTTTATCAAACAAAGTACCAAAGTAGGTCGTAATTTGTTTCCTCAACAGTTTTTTTATTTTTGGTCATCTGACTCATTGGAAGTATAAAACAAATTTAATTTACATTTCTAAAGTCCAATTAATCTAATTGGATCCATCTAAAATCATTTCTCGAATGAATCAGCTTCAGTGGAAGCTGCATATCAGGAAAGAATTCATCATTCGAATTTAAACAAGATGATCGGGATAATGAACGACATGCTTCGGAATAAAATCTCCATTCCGAGGTCAGCTGGAGCTCGGAGCGAGCTTAGAATATAAGACGAGAGCACAAATAATTTTTTTTTTAAATATCGATTATTTAGATGAAACCAAATGTGTACAGTAGCTATTCGTGGATTCGTGGGGAATTCAACAGAAGTCTGAGCATCGATGACCATCTTCTGATTCAAGACAAATTGACAAGGAGTTTGGCTGGACTTGAGGGACGAGGTGGGATGTCACAAACATTTTACCGGGAAGCTGCCGAGTACTTCCCACATGTCAAGAGGAAGTCGCTGGAAGGAGGATTTTATTCAAAATTGAAAAGAATTCAAGGACGAGGAGGACTTTACTATGCAACAACATTACTTGGATTTGAACTGATGGATACTGCACTCAAAATGACGGAAGCTTTTGTTAACAAATACTTTTAATTTTCACTTTTGGAATTTCAGTTTGTTTTATTTCTTATCTATGGGGTTCCTCTGTTTTTTGAAAATATCCTGACTCTTAGCAAGCCCAAATTAAAGTTTCTATGTAAATTGATCATGTTCACAAGAAATACCGGCCTTTGAGCTGTCTTGTTCTGAACATGTTAATAAAAATGGAATAAAAAAAATAAAATAGATGCTGGTCCATTGTACAATGTTTGCTGACGAAATAATATTAACCCCTAACAATGTTACATAATCACAATTGAACTAGTTAGTTAAAACTAAATATTTTTATACACCTACTGGTCCACAAGATTCCCTTGTGTACTGCACAAACTCCGTTCGAGCTACTTCAGTTAATTAATTTCTAATTAAAATATAATTTTATCCCCTTCCTCTCCTTTAATTGTGAACGATGAGATAATAAGAATGTGATTTTAGGTCGACTTGTAGGTGCAGTCAGAAAATTTCGAAACAAAAATATTGAAAGTCAAAATCTCATTTTAACTACCAACTTTTCCAAACTGTTACTATCGAAACATTTTCAATATTGAAAACTCTGCCATTATGAAGGTTTATCTTTAATTAATTTTGCTATTTGAATCCTCTTTTGTGATAAAAGTTATCTTTACGAGACATTTCACAAACAACCACATAGTCTCCCAATAGGAATCCTCCAACCTCTCAAAATCCACCGTACAATATAACACCGTCCAAATTCACTCACCAAAACCATCAAAGAAACGAGTAAACCGAAACTGGACAAAAAATATATTAAAGATACTGCCGGGTCTTCTATTGCAAATGCCTTAAACTCAGAATCCTCACTATCCTGACCAATACGACTAAAAATCCAATCAGCGCCATTTTCAAGATGTGGGTGGGCAGGGAATCTAATTTCATCCCACTTCTTCCACAATCTAAAAACCCCTGAACTAAAAGCTGTTCGAATTCGTCTTTTCATATGATTCCCAACATATTTCCTTATGCCTGTATTCTCAGGAGTCAATGTGTATCCTTCAACTTTAGTCAGAAAGTCGTCCTTCATTTCTCTATTGCTAGAGTAACCAAAACCTCCATCATTTTTCATCTCCATTTTGAAAACTTTCCAATAATATTCAAATTCTTGAGCTGTAACCGAAAATATAATTTTTCGTTGGTGCTGCTTCAACTGTCTGATCTTAGGTCGCAAATCTCTATCACAGACCAAATGAATCTTGCTGATGATACTTAGTTGAGATACAACCTGACGGCATGATTCAATGTTACGACATATTGATGTCTCCATATTTTTTTTGAAAGCTTCGCAACTCAATACATTTAAATGTGTGCATCTGCTTAATTTGGCACAAGAATCGACACAATCAAGAACAAGTTCACTACCGAGAAGTTCAATATGCCCGGAACTGATGACATCGGCAAGGCTGATACCTTTTAAATGATGCTGATTCAAAGAATATCCAAAAAACGATTCAGCTACTGAACCAGCATGGCGCTTCTCATCACACCTGATCGAACTTTGCAAAACATAAATATCAAAGGTTGACAAATTCATTTGCTCAAGAGGGCGCCAGTCTTTGAAAAATGGGTAAGGCATCGCGTAGTCACATTTTAGAATGGAGGTGTAGCCAATCGTCATTAATAATCCAAATGCAGTCCAAAATATGAGAAAAAGTCTGCAGATTTTTAAAGACGGCACAATCTGAACAGAACTAGAAGGGATTTCTCTATCACATTGACCTATAATTGCTTTAGAAAGCCAATAGAGGGATGACACAAGAGAAATCTTCTCCATCTTTTTAGTTGATTCTACCTGACTGTTCAAGTGTCGATTAATAAGAAATATGAAAGCAGCTGTCGCTACTAATGACAAAAGAAGGACCAACCACGCCCCAGTGAACAGAGGCGCTAAATATATGTCTAATGTTGACTTGACCCTGCTGACCTCATGAGAAGTGATCCAATAGAAGAGAATCATGCGGTCGGATGGATAAAACTCGGATGAATCCTCAATTTTAGAGTTTTGCCAACCAAATTCAAACTTTCCCACACTTGGAATGTCTTGAAGACTGTTGGAGCGAATTGAACTATTAACTCCAAGTGCAACAAAACGTTGAGCAGTCAGCTTCAAATCTGTTGCATTTTTTCGATCAAATGGACTGTAAAATGGTCTTGTAGAGTAGGCGGGAAAAGTTGAATATTTTTCTTCGTTATCTTCATCTTGTAGCTCCCAATACGGTCCACAAGTTTTTCCTGTCAGCTCCTTGTAGATTTCTTCCAGTTGCTCTAGACATTCGTGGAAGCTGTTTGGAATTGAACAGTTGAAAGACTCTGAAATTTGGTCAGACGGGGAATTTGTGGGAGGATATACCTTTGGAAGTATCCACCCTGATGTGAAGATGGCGTCACTTGATTCTTTTACATTTTGTTCAATTTCCTCCAATTTGACTGCCTTTTTCAATAGTTCGAAGAAAAGAATAAGTAGAGGACCAGTGGTCCACGTTATAAAGTTTAAACGGTTCATCACCACCTGAAAAAAATGTGGAAAATTGATTTGTTCTTCGAGATGATGGTTCATGATAAAAATGGTGCTCTCTGGATGGATTTCAATCTTTGAGTCATTCATTGGGAGGATAAACATATTTGAAACTCTCATATACATCAGAATGATTGCAATTATTTCATCCATTTGTTTCTCTGGTTCTTGTTCCCATCGTAGAGGACGTTCGGGGCAGAGGGCGATTTGGTAGAAACATTGAAGAAATTTTAAATCCTTAACGATACTCACTGTCCCAGGTTGTTTCTTGTGAATTCGACGATCTGAAGGAATTCCACGGAATCCTTTGGTTAAGACCAGGGGGAAGGGAACTGTTTGATATAGAAACCTTTGTTGGGAGAGATCATCTATGAAACTGGCAAAGCAGTGAGAGTTTTCTAATTTTGTAAATAAGGGCTCCAGTTTTATCAGGGATATTGGGGAGGATTGAAATTGGAAAAGTTTGCAAAATGGAGAAAGGAGCATCAGAAACAATAGTGAAAGTGTAGAAACGAAAGTCATGATTGATGATTTTTGGTCTTACTTGTACAAATGGGGATATGTCACAATGAAATGGGTCGATAGAACATAGTCGTTTAGTGTCTAGTAGAGTTTTGATTACTTCGCCGGAGGTGCAAAATGAGAGTCATTTATCTAACTTGGACTGGGTTTGATAAAGCAAGTGAATTTTAAATTGGAATTGTAGTTCGTGTATGAAATAAATTGAATTTTATTTAACGTCACAATATTAGAAATAATATTTTGTAAAGAAAGGCTTGAATTTTGTATGATCCAACTTGAAAATAAGAAAAATATTCAAATGGAAACTTCTCCTTTAGAAGTACATGAGTCCACTTGTTTAACTATTTCAATCCATGATCAATCTTCTGACCCACCTTTTGATATTGGGTTGGGTGTAATTTGTTGGAGTAACAGTCGCTCCAATTCTAACAAAGAAACAAGAACCAAAAAACAATTGGTTCCACTCAAGTGGTTTGCGGCAGAATGTGGATGACACTTGAATCGTATTGACAATTGTAGTTGAATCAGTGTAATGGTCATATGATTATTGATCGTTCATGTATTAGGGGATTTCTCCTGCTCAGTCTACTACACCCACAGGAAAATTTCACAAATGACGTCATCGCTCACGTGGTCCTTTTTTGGATCCCTGTACTATTAAAGGTTCTAAAATATCACCTAGCAATAGCATACACGGGTAGAATTACTTGGTGGGGATAGGCCCGTGAATTTTTTCCGTTTGTCGGAGTTTTACGGTAGTGGGATAGAGGATAGGTTTCAGCAACTCTCGAAAATAAGGTGACCTGAGTTCGATATTCCATTTCCAAGAGATAGACGCTTTCATATCTACTTTGGTATTCCAATGAATGAGTTCATGGCTGAAGTCACTTACAAGCAGCAGCCGATTTTAGTCGAAATGTTATATCGTGAAAAGTGTGTGCATAACATTACACAGAATTTTAATAGTAGAGGGGTGGCGGATCAAAACTTGCATTGGCTTCGGAGGTCACTAAATCTACAGTTATTGACCAATTTTATTGATATTCCCAACAAATAGAGTTTAATTCATGACAAATAGACAAAAAAATTATGAAATCGATTAGACCTCTTTGTGACCAATTTTTTGGAGGTTCCATCTAGCCTTCTTCATAAGCCTTTGTACAACATTTGTGTCAAATTTCTTGATCAAAATTTTGTATACCCTTTTGAAATCATTGAGTTTCTTGACTGATTTTGAACGCTGACCATACATTCCTTTGATTCCATCCCAAAATTCTTCAATCGGTCGAGCTTGTGGAACATCCGGAGCGTTTTTCTTAATCACATATTCAATGTTTTGCGCTTTTAATTAGTTGAACGTAATGGACCGTTGCCATGTCAGGCCAAAAAAGAACTTGGTCAACTTCATGGTGTTTTTTGATAAAGGAAATGAGCCTCTTCTTGATACATTCTTTGTAGTAGAGGTTTCCATCAAGGTTCCCGTTGAAAACATAGGGATCCGAAATGTTACCCGCCTCATCCATCGCTTGTCACACGTTGAATTTAATTCGGTATTTTTCTGTTGGATTTACACGGAATTCAACAAAAACTGATAATCTTAAAGATGAATGGTGATAGCATCGACCAGGATTGCTTTTGGGTTCCAGACATACTTTCGACTCGTCGTTTATGACCTAACATTTTCCTCCACCGGACGGAAAATTTTTTCTGTAAATTCCAAGTCAGTTCTTTTTAGCTTTTATTTTTTTATCTTTTTTGTACAAGGCAGCTGGTTTCTTGGTATAAGCACGTAGCCCAAACACTCGTTTTTTTATATCACTAACTGTTTTGTGGCCATGTTGAGTTGACTTGCCACTTGGCGTACTGAAAGGTCAGGTGTCTTGGCAAACTTTTTCCAACAGCAGTCACTTTGTTTTTCGGTGTTACCCGGTGTGCCCCTCCAGACCCCGGTTATCTTTTTACACTTCCTGACAGGTCATATGATGACAATAAGTAATAAATACTCCTTCGAAATATATTACCACTTTTGAACCAGAGCTCCGTAAAACCCGGGTTTTTTACTGAATCCAAATGGGTTTGGGGTTTTTTGGTTTTTTTTGGGTTTTGGGTTTTTGGGTTTTGGGTTTTTAGATCATTTCATTTCCTCAGAATTCAAGTCATTTTACAATTAATTTTAGATAAATTGTGCCATTTACAGACAACTAAATGTAAAATGATGTTAGATTTATTATTTGTTAAGCAATGTGCACCAACAATTTTTGTTACATGATTAATGAAATAATGTAACAAAAATTGTGTACATTTTATATTAATTATTGTGAACCTTTTTAAATTCAAGCCCATAAAATTCTAAAAAACCCAAAAAACCCAAACCCACTCCAATTTCATGGGTGGGTTTTTTACAAAAAACCCAAAAAACCCACCCACATTAAAACCCACCTCGGAGCCCTGTTTTGAACGTTTTTACCAGTACTAATTTGTCTCTCCTAGCCTCATTTTCGTAGTACTGTACAATTTGATTTTTGACTTCAATTGGAATATGACCTGTTATTTTTGAACGTTTCAACTAATTTCCACAAACAATATACCAAAATGAGGGCCAGAAAACTGGCTTCCAAAACTGTAAACGTTTTTTTGAAATACGCGCCATTACGTAAATTATCAATGGTCAAAGCCAGTGCAAGTTTTGATCCGCCGCCCCTCTAGTCTCATTATATCAATTTCGGCAATTGCATTTCTTTTATCTTGCATCGTTCATGCGAAATTCTAACATCAACTAGCGAATTTACTAACCAGCAAAATTCCAACTTACAAGCTACAACCTAGAAATTGTGTATGATGCTAACTATAATACGATTAAGAATAATTTTAAAATAATGAACAGATTTTCTAATCCACTTTCCTTTCTTCCACCTTTTGAGACAGAAAACAGTGAATTCAACGACCATCAAGAATGTAGAGGTGGAGATACCCACAGCCAATAATTTGCCAGACAAAACTATAAATTGTCGCCCAGCGTCATTTTGCTCTTTCTCCACATCCACGCCACGGTAATAGTCCAGTTTCCCAACATATTTCAGTGCCTTTTGTTTACCTCTCCTTCTAAGTTCATGGATCAAGTTGCTCCTGTACACCAAATTCACTCCACTATTCAGGTAGGATTTTATAATCCAATTCAGTCGATCTAATCAAAGTCAACATACATCAGTCAAATAAACAGTTATACTCGTTATATTTTGTACAGTCTAGATGTTTCGTGGTTGCATATTCTTTTATGACCAAAGAATCTTGGAATCATACATATGTATTCACGAAATGTTGAAGATTTGTACAGCCAAAGATTATTACCCAAAATTTCCGGATAAAGTTTGCTGACACCAATGGCAAATGATGTTACGAAAATCGTTTCATCTCCATGCTGATACATCGGTTGACCATGAATATCGGTCATATATTCAATGCCCAATGTGTCCAGAAATAATTTTGGCCCGAAGCAAACCCTCTTCCCTTCAAAGATTGACTGAAAACACTGGAATTAAAATATTTCAAAGTTTCAACACATGGTTTCACCTAAATTTACTTAGGTTAAAGTTAAGTTCGATGGAAATGTGGATGAGAGATATACGTTTTGTCGAGACCAGAACTATTTGTTCATGTACAACTTGAACAATAATTTAAAAGTTAAATCGCTTACACTTTCATCCATGTACGAATACTCCTTTGCCCTCTTTCTGAGAGCCACACCTAGAGGATTATTTAGGTCATTCTCGAAATACTTGTCCATGACACCAGTATAAAGAATGGCACCCAGTTCGTAATCTGACGCTACAGCTTCCGCGTTGGTTCTTGGTGGTATCACAAGTCTCGGTAAAGCAATGATTTCTACGACCTTTGACTTGTAGGCAGACACCAATATGATCAGTGCAAGGAAATAGAGACTGAAGCCACATCGACCTACAACGTTGTTGATGTCATTTTCATAGGATTGTCTCGTCCAACCACCTTGATCAATCAGAGGTTTCAGGAGGCTCATCATCGTTGACCACCATCTCGTACTGGTAAGTCTAGACCAGAGCGTAAATATCCTGCTAGGTGGCTCTGGCCTCTTCATCTGGTGTTCTCGTTGCGCACTACTCGAGACGTTCTCAACACCAGCCCCATTTTCAGTTTCGTGCTCGTTGTTCAGTTGAAATTGAAATTTGTCATGAAGACAAATGGTCAGTTCGACAGCAGCGAAGATGAGAAAAACGGAGAAGATTATGCCGTACCAAACTTGGCTTGAAATGGGAGAGATGAGAGCACTAAAGTCAGAATATTGTATTTTTTTGGGAAGTGCCGTGATGAAGCCAACACCAGTAAAGTAGACGGTGGTCGAAATTAAAACGGCAGAATATTTCGGCACGCTCGGTTTCATATCAATGGAGAGAATTGCAGAATCATCTATCAGTGGTTGTGTCCAACTGTCAAATGTTCCATTTATAGGATCGTCACGTGGTACTTCTAGGTCAATTTGTATATCCAAACTGGCATTGATCTGTTGCGCCAACTTATGTGTCAATGCAAATGATATTCCAGTCCATGTGCCAGTTTCTTCGAAGTGGGTCAGGTACTTATCACAGATTCCACAGGCCATACACAGAATTGTGTTTCCATTCCAGTCCACCTTCTTTTTTAGTTGGGATTCTTTGTACAGAGTCAGGTTGTAAAATGTAAAATCTTCCTTCGACCATTGTAAATCAAGATTCTTTTCGAGATCATTGAATTGGGCGATGGGAACAAAGTTTTGGAGCTCGAATCTTTCTTCGTTGTCTGTGGTGCGGCTAAAAACGTAAAAGTTGATGGAAATAAAGTCGATATTTAAAATTAAAGAATTTTTTGGCAATTTGGCGGTCAATTCAAGAGAAAGGTTTTCGTTCTTTATGGCGCCATCCGTTGACATGAAAACAAAAAACATTTTAGCATCCTCAGCTGGACTTAATGGGGGCCGCTTGGATGAGTTCAAATCTTCTGTCAGTTCAGATTCATTCAAATTTTTAATGAAGTTTGGGAAGAGTTTCGAGACGATGAGAGAACAAGGAGAGGGTTTAGCTGTTTTGGTTAACATGGTGACAGTTTCATTTAACAGTGAATCGAGGGCATGCACGCCTTGCATTTGGTTGGGATTAGATTTTTCTTGAGTGGACATGGATTTTGAGATGATGCACGTAGTCAAGGGAATTGACTCAGAAAATGTCAAACTTGATGTCAAGCATTTGCAAAAACTAGTCAAAATTTCATTGGGGTTGTGTGAGTGGTCATCAAGGTAAATAAAGGTATTCATGTGGTTGGAGTAGTTTCGACAGGGTTCCAGTTGGGTGATTTGTAGTTGGACAAATTTAACAAAAGACAAAATATCTGGAGAGGATTGAAACAACTTGAAATCGATGGTTGGAGTGACGAATTTCAAAACCATTGAAAGTGACATCAAATGGAGAGGTGAGACTCGACACAGTTTGAGTTTGAGCAAAAACATTTTCAAAGTTTATGTGAATCTGTCGTTCCACATTGACAGAGTTCAATATAGTTTTTGTGATGAAGAATCACTTGTCAAGGGATTCTAATTCTACCAGCAGACAACTGAGGCACAGTGTTCTGAATTCCCAGAATAAGTGAACGGGTGTAAAACTCGACTTGGATAAAGTTGATGGAAACGTCTCCTCTTCTACGGTGGAAGTGACGAAAGTTGCGTGTTTCGGTTTTGAGAATTAAAATGGTGTTTTAATGTTGATTGAACTGGTTGGAAGTAACATTTATTTACAAACAACTCCACATTTTGTATTGAATTGAGTGAATACAAATATCAGATAAATGGACGGTGGCAGGCTGTGGCTGTTAATTTTTGTCCACCATTTATCAAGAAGAGGCCTTTCACAAGTTTTCAATGAGGTTGAATTGGCATCTGCACCCAATCGATTTCTATTGAGCTTGTCAGCTTCAGCATAAAAGCAAATCGAGTTGACAAATTGCAACAATTTTTTTCCACAAGAAATAATGTTTTTAAAAGTGTCACACTCCACCACAACATTCTCTCATGATGCCTACGTCAAAATATTAATTATTTTTGTCTCAACTCTGAAATCTAAAAATTCCATGTCGTTTGCTTATATTGTTTTTCAGAAGGCTGTGTTACATTTACAATTAGTCTATTACACTCACGTTGCGATGAAAGTAAACCATCCAAAATGTGATAAGATTCCACACATTTTTAATCGTCCACCAGGCTCTTCGACCAAGCAGCTTCCACTTGATTTTCAAGATGAATTCCACGACCTCAAGGAGCATTATCACTAACTTCCCGACCGCGCCGTTACGAAAACAATTGCTAACGGAGTTTAATGAGCAATAGCATAATTCTTGTAAATTCAAGAATCCAACAACAACGATCGAGTGCGGGCAATACATGAATTTTAAAAAAGGTTCTTTCATTTTATCCCAAAAAACCAACTCGCCGAAAAGGCGTGTGGGACAGCCCTAAAAAACCCTAAAAATCCACTACCCAAAAAACTCTTGTCAAAATGGGCAGCCAATCTTGATTTCAGGTTGGCATCGGCCAGCACTCCATTTCTGTGGAGTTTGTCAGTTTTCCCATAAGAGTCAATCCAATTTACAAACAACTAATTTTTAGACGCATTTCATATTTCACCAAAATCTTCCCAGTTGAAGCCCACATCACAATAAAAATAATTCGTATCATAATTTTAAAATGAAAAAATTAGTGACCGTTCGCTATTTTTAGCCATTCGAATCACTGTGCGTCATCACTGCGTCCAAGATTCCTTCAGTCGATTCACATCGCTGACCCTTCGGACCTCTGGTGCTAGCGGTAAATGTTTTCGAATATCAGGAACCACTCTCGGTACTTGAATCAAACAAACCACCTACATTGACGTAATCCGAAATGACCTAATATTTTTTATTCAATGTATTAAGTGTCAACTTGATTTTGTAATTTTTTCAAAATATCAAATGTGTTGATTCAAAACATTTTTGACTTTTCATATCAATCAATTTAAATCTTTTGTCATGTAATCAAAGGAGTTGTGTTTTGACTTTTCCAGTAGTGACATTTCATCCCATTTCATTCCTCGATGATGCCTCAACAATGAAACTGACGGTCCTCATTCCTTGTCCCACCCGAACACAAATTAAGTGACCTTTCGGTTGACCAGCTCCTACTTTTCATGTTGAAACTGTTGGAATATATCTTTTCTAATTTCTCTTGAAATCTCTTGGAGAGTTCGTCAAATTGCGGATTGATGATGAAGCCATTTACTTCCAAGTCCTTTTCGAAGGGCTCCACCACTTGGTCCGTATGGAACTTCCATAGTAGTTGAAAGGTACTTGGATCATCCTCAAATGTTTTTTTCTTCTGAGGATCCTTGTGGTCACCAAGACCACCTTTGAACTAATTCAAGAGCCCACTGGGAAATTTCCACCCAATTCCTTTTCCGAACATTAGTAATGGGCGATTTTTCTAAGTAACCTTGTTCTGCAGATTGAGAACAAAATTATGACAACATTATCATGTATCATTGACATGATCAACCTGACCTTACAAAAGAAGACGAACACCCTCATCCCCCACACCACGACCAACAGGTCTGATGGCTGATTTTAATTTCCCACCCGAAAATATTTAAATTAATTTCGCAATTTAATTTTGTATTAACCTGAACTGGAAAGATGTGTCGAAGGCAGAATGTCTTCCATAGAGCGTCTCCTCTCATGTTCTCTATGAATTTCAGACTCCCTCCTTTTTCTTTCCATCTCCTCATCTTCTAATTGACGTCGTCTAGTAGCACATAACTTATCCTCAGAATCTACCAAATCCCTTTTCAACTCTCTAGTTGAATTAATTAGTCCGATCAATTTTGATCTGTAATATCCCATAAGATTTTTTTCATAGGCTTTGCCTTCCTTATCAAATATCGAAAGGGCTTCTTTTCTAGCTGAGTTTTCAACTTGATCGAAAAATTGAGACAGATTCGAAGTGGGATTTTTTGCTCGGAGATCCAGAAATGATTGCTTGATGGCCTCACTGTAAGTTTCCTTTGCTACTTGAACCAATTTCGACAAATTGTTGTCCATGATCAATTTTTTGTCTTTGTTGATTCTTTGGAATTCATGTAGCCGATCCTGTAGCTTTGATCGAAAAGACGATTCAAATTGTTTTGTCCATTCATCGTTTTTAAAGCCCAACTCCCGGAGATAAATTGTTTCGGTCTCTTTGGCGATGGACGTGGAATGATTCTCTAATTTGACCGGGTCGCAGTAATCTGATCCCAACACCACAGACATCTCCTGGTCGTAGTAAACAGCAGCCATTATAAGAGTATCTCTGATATTCTGTTGGACAATTTCTACTTTCTCTTTATTTTGTTCACACCATTCAGAAATGAATCGATTAACAATTTGATAAATTAAATCGAGCGTCTTGTGATCGTCTGCAAATTGGGCGACAATTTTGTCATGTAATTTTTCTTTAAATTTAGAGGAGATCTCCTGAAACTGCTGATTTGTAACACAGACAAATTTTTTAAAACAATTCTTTTCGAAGGGATTCACCACTTGGTCTTTAAGGAACGTCCAAAGTAGACCAAAAAAATTTGACGCTTTCTTGAATTGTTCGTCCTTTTGAACGTTGAATTCACTGAGGGTAATCCTGAATTGTGAATCAACATCTGTCTGAACAGAATTCGAAATCCCTTGCCAATCGTTTTCGAAGAATTCCTGGATGGTTAATTTATTCAGTCTCCGTTCAAGGGCTCTTTTAGCTGCTTCGTGGTACTCATTCAAGTACTTGGTCTCATCTGCAGGAGACAAAGAGCGTTCCTGTACGGCCGAAGGGTCAAATTGTGACTTTTCCTGATCAGGTATTCGAACAACTTCAACCACACCTTGACTCACTTGCCTTTGAGTGAATTCATTAAATTGAGGTACTGAAGACAGTTCGTACTTTAAAGGTAGCACTTGAGGGGCTGAATGTTGGGGTTCAGGGGTCCCATTCAAATTGAATTTTTTGGGCTTTGGTTCAGGAGGGGCCATGGTTGAGTTTTGAAGTGATTCTCGAGCTCTTTGAGCTTTCTTCTCTCCTAAGTGCTCTTTTATTGACTTTCTTCTGGTAATGTTTTGATTTGGAGTTTCATTTTGGTCTGTCTCTTTCTTTTGTTGGTCTAGACTTTGAGGTTTCTCTGATGCGGTCAAATTTCCATTCAATTTGGCTTCTTTGCGACAAGGTAGATGTCGCTCTTCTGCTGGTTGTATGGAGGGACCTGCAATTAATTTTATAGTTGGATTTAACCGCAAACTTTAAATACATTTCAGATTAATTTACACAGTTAATTGAACCTGAAGTCAATGTAATTGGGACACTAGAGGACTTTGCACTTGTGACCTTGTCAGCTGATTTGGCGGAGTCAGTTGCTTTATTCTCTTGCTTCTGATTGATATTTTCGAAATTGTCTGTTTCTGACTCTCCACTGAGTATTCCCCCAAACTTGAGCCAGTCATCTAGATTACGTTTTGGTATTGTGTCATCATGATCTGGATCTTGTGAACGATCCTGGCCAGCCAGCTGGCTAGAGTCATCTGTTGAGTTACCATCATCCCCTGTGCAGTGAACATGAAGCAAAATTCAAAATGATGAGGAAATTTTTTTAAAAGAAATTTACAAATGACTGAGCAAAATTGAAATAAAAAATATTAAAACCGTCACTTTGTGACGCTTTCAGCCGCCGAATTGTATTCTGCGGTAGGGAAGCGAAGCTGCAAATGTGTCAGCTTCTTCCGTCTGAATCGTCCGATTTGAAATGACAACCATGTTTCATTATCATTCGCTAAAAATCAAGCCGTACCGAATGTTTCCAAATTTTTAAATTCAGCATGCTCATTTTACAGGCCTGTATTCCATTTTAAAACACCTTCCAAAATCGATTTTTGTAAGTAACATTGTCTATTTTGTTCTAGTTTGGTTTGTTTTAGGTTTTGGAAACTGGATCCAGCTCGAAAAACAGACTTTTAGCTGTTTTAGAGCTGCACAGAGTTTTGATCCAAGTTTCGAGCGAAATTAGAAAAGTGCGCACGGACGGACGGACGGACGGAAAAACGATTTCAATAGGGAGCTTCGCTTCCCTAAAAAACTCAAGGTCTCAAATTTTGACTAATTTTAAACACATTTTAATTGTACTAATCTAAAACTTGTGTCGCCTAATGGTGCAAATTACAATCCAGCAGTTAAGACGATAAAAAGTTACTTTTGACAAATACCGTATTTTTTTGGATAGAAACTAAATTTCGTAATGAATTACTCGCACATCAGAAACAGCACAGGAATTTACGTTTTGACGTGTCTACTAATTGAGGAAATTCATTAACTTTTTTTACCTTGATCGTTGATCTCTTCTTTGGGGAACCAAAAGTTCATTTTGAATGTGAAGTATTTGAAGAAGTTGAAATTGGAAATCAAAGTTGAAATGATTTTCTTCGATTTACAAATTTATTCTGGACTGACGTTTTTCACTTTTACAAAACCCACATTCCAAATTAGTTGAAATTCAAATTACTCCAGTTAAATTGAACGTGACTTAATTTGGTTAGGGGATGAGGAGGTGGAATATAAAATATTTTGATGTCTGTAATTAAATGGGAGTGATGAGTGGATTTTTTAAAAATCAAATGATTTAGTTGCCTTTGTCCACCAGTTTAAATTGAAAGGAGTCGATGGTTAAAAAGACGAGTTCTACTCTTGTGATAGAGGATGACGACAGGATTATTTTGAATGTCGAGTGTAGGGTGATCTCATGGAAGGACTGTCATTGAAGGTATCAATTTTTCAAGTAACAAAATCAAATCACATTATCAACGTTCAAAATTAAAGAGTAAAAAATAAAGATAAAACCCATCACTCTGGGAATGTTCCATTTTTTTTGACACTGGATCGAAATCAATACATCAAGACAAGCGTCTTGGGAAAATCTGGACACTTTTTGCTCGACACAAGTGAATAACGTTCGATGAGACCGGAAATTTGATTTTAAAATTGTTTCCGGAATTTTGAACAAATTTTTCTTTGGTCGTCTGTACACCCATTATGGTAAATGCAAAAAGAAAGAAAGTTCGGCTAGCTTGAAAATGGTCAAGTATTAGGTTGTGGCAGCCAATTTTGGTGGAAATATAGAAGTGATGGTCTGGCCTGTTGGTGGGAATCGTCAAATGTCTGGCATCTTCTGGCACTCGCTTCGTACAACATTTACAAAATCCCTCATTCACTCATTTGTATTTTGTGATATTGAAATGGACACCCTCGTCCAAGTTCACGTGGAAAGAGCATGCAGGGATTTAACATTAATTTTACTGTAATCAATTCCTTGCTCGAGGTCATCTCCCCCCCCATCCACTCGACACTAAAATAAGTTTGTCATCATCCTCCATCACACGAGCAGAACTCGTCTTTTTAACCACCGACTCTTTTCAATTCCAACTAGTGGACAAAGTCAACAAAATCATTTGATTGTAACAAAATCCACTCATCACTTCCATTTAATTATACACAAAAATATTTTAAATTCCAACTCCTCATCCCCACTAAATTAAGTCACATTCAATTTGCTCGGTTCAACTCCACTCGAGTCATTTCAAATTCAAATAATTTTAGGTGTTTTGTCCAAGAGTCAAGAAGTTTAGCCCAGTTAGAAGTTGTTGAGCGGGGAAGCTACAAACGGGTCACAGGTCAACTCTGAGCAATTTCTTGGAAACAAATTGACAATTCGGAAATCAATTTCAAGTTTTTACAAAATCCCACATTCAGGATGGACTTTCAGTTTGTCATACAAACTGACATCACAGATCAAGGTATAAAACCTATAAATCAACAAGCCTAAATAACATCCTAGGAAGCTTCTGATATTTGTGTGACCCACATTATTTAGTACCTGACTCTATTTTCAAAAAATAATACACTCACCGAATCCAATTTTTTTTGTTTATTGAATAATTCTTATATTTCAATTGGAGCACAAATATCCAAAGTTCAAATATTATATTTATATATTGAATTTTTTTATATTTTTTATATTTATATTTTGAAATGATTGCCTCTGTGATTAACCTTAAAGTTTTACTTTTCTGCTAATTTCCTGTAAAAATCATTAAGAAACTTTTTATAGCAATTACAAACGTGAATTTACCTTGACTGGGCAGGGGATGATGGTAGCTCAACAGACGACTCCAGTGAGTGGGAAGGCGATGACACTTCACAAAATCCCAGTCATAAGGACGATGCGAAATCAAAACGTAATCTAAATGACTGGCTTAAGTTGGGAGGAATTCTCGGCCGAGAGTCAGGAACCACCCATTTCGAAAATGTCAATCAGAAGCCAGAGATCGCAACATCTGACTCAGTCCAACCAGCTGACAGGGTCATCATTACAAAGTCTTCCAATCTCTCAACTCCATCGACTTCAGGTTCGTTCAAGTTTGTAAATTGTTCAGAAATATCAAGTTTGTGGTTACATCCAGCTATGAAATTAATTGCAGGTCCCTCGGTACAACCAGCAGAAGACCCACATCCACCACGTCTCAATGGAGCCAAATTGACTGGAAATTTCACCTCTTCAGAGAAACCTAAATATCCAGACAAAGTAAAGAATGAGACAGACCAAAATCAAACTCCAAATAAAAAGAATGTCGCAAAAAAGACATTGAAAGATTTATTAGCAGAGAAGAGAGCTCAAAGGGCTCTAGAATCCCGTCCAACATTACATCAATTTCCTGAATCATCACAGAAAGGTCGAGGGTCGCCTGAGGTCAGTCCAGGAAGATCACACAACAGCCAGCCAACACAAGAGCAGAGTTCCTTTAGCCCTGAGCCTGAGACCAAGTACTTGAATGAGTACCACGAAGCAGCTAAAAGATCCCTTGAGCGGAGACTGAATAAATTAACCATCCAGGAATTCTTCGAAAACGATTGGCAAGGGATTTCGAATTCTGTTCAGAGAGATCTTGATTCACAATTCAGGTTGACCCTCGGTGAATTCAACGTTCATAGGGACGAACTATTCAAGAAAACCTCAAATTCTTTGGGTCAACTCTGGACGTTCCTGAAGGACCAAGTGGTGGATCCTTTCGAGAAGGATTGTTTTCAAAAATTCATCTGTATGACAAATCAGCAGTTTCTGAAGATCTCCTCTAAGTTTCAAGAAAATTTACATGACAAAATTTTCGCCCAATTTGCAGACGATCACCATACGCTCGAATTAATTGGGCTAAAGGTCAGTCAGTTCGTTTCCGAATGGCAGAAAAGAAATGAAATGATAGTGGGAATTGAAGTCGGAATAGTTAAAGAGGCACTTGAAGCAGCTTGTACTTACTACAACAATGAAATGTCAAAGGTGGTAGGGTCAGCCTATTGTGATCCGATTAAATTAGAAGATTATTCCAAATCCATCGCCAAAGAGACAGAGGGTATCTTGTGGGAAGCGTGCGAATTCAAAAACGATGAATGGACAAAACAATTTGGAACATCTCTCCGAGGGCAACTTAATGATCGACTAGTAAAATTCAAACGAATCAACAACGAGAAAAAATTAGCCACTGACGAAAACTTGTCTAAATTGGTTCAAGTAGCCAAGGAAACTTACAATGAGGCCATTAAGCAATCACTTCTGGATCTCGGAGTAAAAAGTTCCAGTTCGAATCTGTCTCAATTTTTCGACCAAGTTGAAAACTCAGCCAGAAGGGAAGCCCTTTTGATATTTGATAGGGAAGGGAAAGCCTATGAAAAAAATCTTGTGGAAGATTACAGATCGAAATTGATCAGATTAATTGACTCAACTAGAGAGTTCAAAAGGGATTTGGTGGATTCTGAGGATAAGTCATGTGCTACTATACGTCTTCAATTGGACGAGGAGGAGATGGAGAGAAAAAGGAGCGAATCTGAATTTCAAAGGGGAATTGAGTGGAGACGCACTTTGAGGGACTCACTAAAATCAATTCACAGACAATTCACCCAATTTACATCACAATTTACACCATTCACAAACCATTTACAACCCAATCAAAATGGCATACGTGGGGTCGTACTAGAACCAATTCCCAAACGATTACCACGTTTACCAGCCATTCCCACTATTCGCAGCCATTCGCAGCCGTTCCCACATCATTTCCAGCCATCCCCGCACCATTCTCAGCCATTCCCAGTCACATATCTCACCAGTCCATTGTGTTTTCTGCGTCCTCTAACGTCGTTCGCTTCGTTCGCTGCTGCTGCAGGCAAGCAAACCTGACAATAACTGATCCATCAAGTTTATGACGTGTAAGTGCTCAATTAATGAGTTATCGTGAAGATTGTGTACTACCAGCAGCGAGCGAGGTTAGAGAACGCAGAAAGCATTTTGAAATAGTGAAAATTGTGACTGGGAATGGCTGAGAATAGTGTGGGAATGGTGTGACTTTTCTGGGAATTGGTTTTAGTGAGTCTCCACCATGGAAGCTGAGGTCAAGAAAAAGGCAGAACAGGTCAATTCCCTTCTCCCTCAGGTCAATCCATACCAATGAAGATGGAACCCTTCCGAAGATAGTTTGGGAAACGAGATTTTTGTTCGCTCACGGGTATTTCGTTTCTTGTCAAGAATTTCGTTTTGAGATTTTCCAACTTTATTTGGCTTTGACTTGTTGATCAACTTGGGTATTGCATTTGTTTGATTCACAATCGTCGTCCAATGTCATGTTCAATGGGGTTTAAATTGACATCCACGTCATCTAATTTCACCGGAAGCCGTGGTGACCCCTTTTTTCCAGTACCTTTAGCTGTAGACTGCTCATACGCCTTGTTCATATTGGTTGGTCGGACTTTTTTCAAAAATGCAGCATTTCGATGATTAAAGGCACCTAAATTTTAAAATTACCAAGTAATACCAAGTGACCTTAATTGTGAATTTGATTCTCAATCCTTTGAACTTTCAATTGGACTGAGTTTAATGAACGCTTACCAGTAATGATAGACACCGCTATTAAATGATGACCTCTGGTGTTGTATATCCCTGAAGATGACCAGAAATTTGATCGAAAGTTCGGAAGTGTTGCATTTTTTTGAATAAAAAAATTATTCAGTTAAGTCAAAATGTTCTTAATTAATTAAAATGTAATTAATCACGTACTTTCCAAAGCAACACTCCATTATTCCAACACACTGGAGCTCAGCAACACTGGCCCGAAACACAAAATTTTAATGAACAATTGTTTACCGATTACCCTCAGCCTGTATGTCTATTTTATTTTATTTGAAAATGCAGTTGCTAATGGTTTAAGCAAATTTAAAATTTCAAAAAATAATATAAAAAAATCTGGGGGTGTCCCGGTCTTCCGTTCGGACACTGATATGTACTCTAAGTTGAGTTGAATACTTAAAGACTTAGAATGTAGAGTAGGAAAAATGTTAAAACCTATTAAAGCCATGTTTTTCAGTACACCCGAGCATTTATTTAAGGGTGGTAATTTTTGCCGCACTAAAAATATTTGTTTTCATGCATTCTCTAACTGCTCGCTGTGCTCGCAACTTTTAGTGATTAAGAATTTAGTGCCCGAATCAATATTTAGTGCCAGATAATTATTTTTAGTGCCAAATAATTATTTTTAGTGCCGCAATAATTATTTTTAGTGCCGCAATAATATTAACCCTTTATTTAGTGAACAAAATGTACATGTAGAGCATGTACTTTGCAAGAAATTCCTTTTTGATTTGGAGGATCCTGGCTCATGATTCTCTCCAGTGTTGGTTACCTGGGTTTTTAGGTTTTTGAGTATCGAATCCGGGGTGAGTTTTTAGGTTGTTGTTTGAACTGTTTCTTTTTACCCTTCAATTAATTGCATTGATGGAGACGAATGCCACCCACAAAGAAACGAACAATTTTTTTAACAAACATAAGTTGTGAGTGACCGATTAGTGGATTATTCCACCATAAACTCTTCATTTTAACTGATTGCTCAGAGGAATATTCATTGGGAATGTTGCTCACATGGAGCACGATTTGGTTTGACTGAAATGTACCAAGGAAATTATTAGACCATAGCCTAATAATTTGCAAATATAGCAAATATATTTTAACGCAAGAATGCTAGCTTCTTTAAAAACAAAATGACTAAATAAGAGAATTCATATTTAAATGGCTGAACTTTTAATGGAAAACTTGACATCAAAATTTCCTTGCTCGATATTTTTTAACCAAAATAAAAAAGGGTATATTTGTTTAAAAAAATCTTTGCTGAACTTTTCGTGATTTCACAAACGGGCAAAATTAATGTGAAAAGTGGATTAATGGAGAAATTAGTGAAAATAGCAGATGCACTTTCGAAGCGCTACGGTCAACAAGAGTATGGATGCGTAAAACATTTAATAAATTTAAAATAAAAACTAATTGAGATTAATTTCATCCGTTAGAATTAGTCTTAGAATTAGAAATGTCTCCATTTAGTCAATAAATTCAAATATTCCTATTAAATCAATGTTGACTTTTTTCCAACCTCCTTTCAAAGTTTTCCCTGGTGATTAGTAATGCTGAGAATTCTTGGAGCAACTACAATGCTACTATTTTGTGTATTCGTTTCCTCGTTCTTACATTCTCTTTGAATTGTCAATTGGTCCACATACTCAAGGGGGTATCACAGCAGGAACCTTCAAAGGTATATCAAAATAGACGAAAAGGTCAAACAGAACCCTTGAGCGAATCCCTTTCCTCTATGGACGAATTTAGACTACCAATTTCCGTTCTACCCCTCAGTTGGCTCGTTCAGTCCAGACAGACAAATGCATTTACATGTATTTTTAAATTTTTCTAGGTTTTATTCTCTCGTAGATCCCAAATTTGAACCCAACAATCGAGTTTTCCTAATTGAAATATTATTTCAATTTGCGAACATTTTAGAAAGCTGTCACGAAATATCTTTGGTATCCATCCTGGTTAAATTAATTTTATTCAGCAAAAATCATTTTGTTTAAAAATAACAATTATTATTTTTTTCGGAAAATCCGCCAATCTGAAAAACACCCCTCAATTCAATTCATTCTTTTGTTTTTCGATTTGTTTCAGCTGACTTCGACTCCACTATCTCGACTAAATTGATTCGGCAAACAAAAATAAAGACCGAAGTGTTTCAGGTAGGTCCTCAAGATTTATTGAGCCTTTTACATTTAGAATTGAATAATTAATTTGTAAAAATCCCAGATGATTCCAATTGTGTTTAAAACATTTCGCTCATTCCAAATAGCATTTACTAGAGATGGGCCATCCGTCAGCACTAAAGTTCATCTGTCCCTATTGTCCCTACAAGACAAAACAGAAATACAATCTTGAAGTTCATATTAGGACCCACACGGGGGAAAGGCCCTTCAAGTGTCCTCAATGTCAAAAATCATTCACATCGACTTCAGATGTAAAGAAGCATGAGGTGGTCCACACCAAAGTGAAGAAATATGAATGTTCTGAATGCAACAAAAGATTTACCCGGAAATCCAGTGTGAGTATCCACAAGAGGATTCATTCAGGGGAGAAACCTTTCGCCTGCCCCCAATGTCAATTCACGACCATCCAAAGTGGGAGTTTAAAAAATCATATGATCCATTCGCATTCGGATGATCGAACATTTAAATGTATGGAATGTCATTATGCAGCCAAAACAAAAGACCGTTTAAATCTTCATCTGAGGGTGCATTTGGGTGGGGAAGAGAAGGAGAAGATCAAGAAACACAAATGTTCACACTGCCCCTACAAATCCATTCAATCTGCTCACATGAAGAGTCACTTGAGGACCCACACGGGGGAGAAGCCCTTCCCTTGTCCCCATTGTCCACACAAAACAACCACATCCACCAGTTTGAAGATCCACATTGCCCGTCGACACACGGGAGAAAAGAAATTCCAATGTGAATTTTGTGACTATTGTTCAGTCGGCAGCGGTGGACTGAATCTTCACTTAAGGACTCACACGGGAGAAAAACCTTACAGATGCTCATTCGACGGATGCAAATATTCAGCTGCTGAAAGCTCAACTCTGAAAAAGCACGAGATGGTTCACTCGGGAGAGAAGCGTTGGAAGTGCCCTCAATGTCCATACTCTGCAATCTTCAAATCCAATTTAAAAGTTCATTTGAAGAAACATGAAAATTTCCCCCACACGGGGGAAAAACCCTTCCCTTGTCCCCACTGCCTACACAAATCAACGACCTCCTCAAGTTTGAAAAACCACATCGCCTGGAAACACACGGGAGAAAAGAAATTCAAGTGTGAATATTGTGACTATTCTTCAGTCACCAACACTCACCTGAATAGGCACATGAGGACACACACGAAAGAAAAGCCCTACAAATGTCAAGTCAACGGATGTAAACATTCGAGTGCTGATCCTTCTGCTATGAAGAGACACGACATGGTTCACAGGGGAGAGAGGCCTTGGAAGTGCCCTCATTGTCTCTACTCTGCAGTAAGAAAATCCCATTTAAAAGTTCACTTGAAAAAACATGAAAATTCGAGTGACTCCACTTACAGGCCAAAAAGGACTGGTAGTGGGGGTAATCAATTGGAAATATTGCAATGCAAAATAGGTGGATGTAATTTTAGTTGGAGAGATGAGAAGGAATTGGCCCTCCATCTCAATCAACATCAACTCCCCATCGTCCTCATGTCCAAGTTGTGTCTGGGCAAAATTTAATTTAATTATGAGGAGAGTTGATTATTTTGGCAACTAGAAAACGTTTATTGCAAACGGATGTAAACAAATTTAATTCTGGTTGATTGTACAAAAAAATCTTGTCATTATTCAAGTTGATCTGATGTCATCTTTTTGTGCTGTTCTTAAACCTCAATTTAATTTTGATTTGTAAATATTTTGAATTAATGTGGAATAATAACAATAGCTCATCAGTAGTGAGTTTAGTTCGATTTTAAATTTATACTTTGTACGTGATATCAATTTGAAATTAAAGGAATAAAATAATGAATGAATGAATTTATTTGATTTGGCAACCGCCCTCTCAATTTTAAAGGAATAAAATAAATTGAACGGAATGCAAATGTGTTTTGACAAATGGATTTCGCCATATCCTTCGAAATCGTCAGCGGCACTCTCACACCATCTATCAATTCTGCAAACCTCATTGAGAACTTACGAGGGCAGAATAAGGTTTGTTCACGAGGTTTCCATTCGAAATGTGGTCATTTCGATAATATTAGAAAATGACCTCAGAAATTGGGTGGTGACAATATCTCGTATCAAAAGGGTCTTCTAGGTGGTCAAAAGCGAGGTCAAAGTGTGCCATTTCCAATAGACGCAAAGATTAGCGAAGATTGAACGGAAATACAGGAAGAGAGGAAAAAGAGAGAGAAATTTTGACGACCAACGCCCTTGGAAAAAATTCTCGACAACTTTCATTTCATTTCATTGTTGAAACTCTGTTCAACTTCGAAGAAAGTTGTGAAGCTTTTCAAGCCAGATCTAACCAGACCAAAATTGTTCCAAAATAACTTCAGCAGTGATCATCGCAAAACAAAACACGGAGCATCCAGCCAGGATTAAGAAAACCAGGAAAAAAGCCGAATTTGTGAAACTTAGTGGCTGAAACAACGGAGTTGTTTCATCAACAAAGTCAGGACTCCTCCTTGTTTTCCAATCAGAAGTGTTGTGTCTGAGATCATCCCATTTCTCCCACAAACGATAAATCCCTGAAATCACCAGTGTCTTCAATCTCTTGGGAGTTAAATTCATGTACTCCTCATCCATCTGCTTCCTCGTATACGAATATGAACAAAATTGGTATCCTTCTACTTCCACCAAATAATTATCTTGGATCTTTCGATTGTGTGAAAACTTCAACTGATTTGTTCGATTCATCCCAATTTTGAACTTGTTCCAAAAATACTCAAATTCTTGTTTTCGCATAATCATCGCAGTTTTTTCTACTGAAAGTTTTTCCCGAATAAAATGGTCATTCACAAACTCAGTGCAAACTTTAGTTGTATTCGATAGCATTTTATGATTACGGACATACTGCTGGCAACTATCGATTTGATAACATCCACTTTGTTCTACCTCGTGTATACTCATTAACCCTGTCGAAATTCCAAATATATTTTTGCAATGTTTTTCACAAACTTCATAATTCATGCTTGCTAAATGAAGCAATTGCTGTGTAAATTTTGTCTTCCTCGCAAACACAAATTGCAACTCCCATCCATTCATTAATTTCCAGTTAGGTTCACGACTAGTTTTGCATCCTCTATGAGAGTCTACTGCATAGAACAAGAACTTCTTGTTCTGAAATTCAAATTCAGCCAAGTGGGTCCAACGTGTTGAAAAGGGATAAGGAGCCGTGTATTCTGCACTGATGAACATTTTGTAGATATTCACCAAAATGACAGACAACAAGAACCAAGTTGCTACAATTATTTCTGATCCAAATCTTCTAGTTCCCATTCCAGAATCAGAGCTGGAAGAGCCTTTCCCTAAAAGCTCCTCATCGTGATACTGTTCAACCATCACGCGAATGTTCCAGTACAAAATCCTGCTGATGGTCGATAAAAATTTCGATGGATTTTCATTGAATCTACCCTCACGCCACCTACTCAACACAAGGACAACGATGGCAGTAGTCACCAGAGCAATTGCGAGAGAAATCCAAACAGTCGATTGGAATGGAGTCCAATAAATCGTCAAAGAATCTTTCCGAGTTGTGACGCCATCTGTCGTTACAAATCTAAACGAACTTGAATGACCAGTCCAAACGAACAAGGGCTGAAGATATTGAAAATATTTGTCGGCGTAAGACACGAGTGGGATGTAAATTGAAATCCGTGAGAACTTGTAGTAGTTTGAATCGTATGTCAAAGTATCATTTAAACCTGACAAGATGAAGGCCAAAACGGAATTTTGTAAAGAATGAGCGTTTCCTTGGTCTCGATTGAATGGAGAAACCTCACAGTTGGGATCACGGCATGCCATCCGATGGTTCTTCATGTCTTCATAGAAGAACTCACCTTGATAATAATCAGAAGATTTAACTGATAAAACCAAATTTTTTCCAAAATTGACGACTTTCTCATGCCAAAGTTGAATCATCACATCGAAGCAAGAGGTCCAGTTTTTATCAACCTTTTCGGTATTTTGAAACCTTTGACAAACGAATTTATTGGTGGCTTTTTGGCCCAATAATTCGGACAAGGACCAACCTTGGATAAGAGGCTTGTCGATTGTTTCATTGGGCCTTTGTATTTCGTATTCGGATGAAGGAATTTGTTCCAGAATGTAAAATGTGGGACTGCCAAAGAAATTTGTAATGTATCCGAGTATGGAGGACGATAAAAGATGTGATGGATTCGATTTTGAGCTGTCGTAGAAAACACGGTCTGAATACAGCAGAACAAGTTTAGGTTGAACGTAAAGCCGTGTGGTGTGACCAAGCAGTTTTGTCTGCAATGGCTCAAAATTATTCCAAAATTCAGTTGGATCAAATGTATTAACGAGATTTTCAGATATTTCGGATACAGGCAAATAGTGCTTGAGATGCTTCAACATATTCACAACACTCAATTGATTATATTCAGCTTGGACATGAACTTCATCAACTCCAGGCTGATATTCACCAAGAGCGTCGATTTTGGATCTCCAGTTGGTTTTACTGCTGTTAGTGAGGTCGTGGATGATGACGATGGGATTCGAGTTGATGCCTGAAAACTGAGGATTTAGTTGTTCTTGTTGAGGTCTCTTCTCCACTGGATACAGGACCTTGGAGTTTTCTAATCGGTTTACAAATTAAAAATTATCAAAACAAAAACAAAATGTGGAGTTTTTCGTGTTCGAAAGTGAATTCGCGACATCGATTTCCTGTTTATGAAAATAAGTTTTTATGATTTTATTATTCAAGTTAGTCAGATTGGCGTCTCTGTGAAACATGAGCTTCAATATTCAACAAGGATGCAGATAAAAACATTATGATAGCTTTTGTGTTTCTTCGAAGCTACTTCTACGAAGATTGCTAGCGTAAAACTGACCGGTCAGGGATAATGGATAAGTCATCAAAATAAGACCGGATACTTTGAGCAACAAAAATAGTTACTTACAAGGAATCAACTCGACGATTTCAAAAATTCAACATCCGAAAAATTGAGAAATTCAGGATCTAACAAATAATTATCTGGATTTTGAAATGAGAAAGTGACCTTGATTCCAGGTGTACAGCAAAATAAAATGATCGGCAGGAACATCTGACAATATTGACATCATGTTCGAACTTTGGTTGATGTAGAGATGCGGGAATTTCAATTTGATGGTGTTTCCACCAAAGTTGTTGTCTGGAATGGCTTGAACGATGAGCAGCAGTTGGCAACACAACACCCAAGATATTGTCGCCATATGTTTTTCGATACGATTCAGATTGACAAAATTGCTGGATATTTTTTGAAAAGTGATTTGTGATCCGATATTTAAAACGGGTACTCAAATGTATTCAAAGCGTTTTTATTTTGACGAAATTGCGGTTCGGCTGGCTTACGGCGTCAATCAGTTTCTGTGTAGCCGTAAGCTCCCAGAGCTGCAAGTACAAATTGTTGTGGGTGCAAAATCTGACAGTCGAAAGTATTCTTCGTCAAACCTGACGGCTTTATTTCTCCACTTGCACAATGTAAAAAAATTTTCCTCCGTCAGACATTTCCCACTTGCTTCATGATAATAAAAAAAATTCTCCGTGAAACCAAGTTTGTGAGAATAGCAGATTTTGCACCCACGCAAATTGTTTAGAACAAGGACAGGTTCGCAACTGCTACAAAAGTGTAAGCTGTATGTACGAAACGAATTTTCGGACGTACAAAAAATGAAATTCAACTCGTAATGCTGGTGCTGTCCTAATGGATTCTTCGAAACATCCAGAACTATCGATTAAGTACTTTTGAGTGTGACACATTAATTTTATATTTAATCGACAAACTCCAGATGCACAAGAGTTTCATTTCCAATTGTCACGAGGCGGTAAAATGACAGGAGTGGCTAAGCGTCCTACATAACCACAATAACAATAATTGACGATTCGTTTAGCATTTTTGAAAGGGGTAAATACATTTTCAGAGAAAACAGATGGAGTCTACAGAAAAATAATAGGTACCACAGCGAAAGCGGTATTATGCATCAAAATAATGGGGTTACTAATTTGGGCATCGCTGCAAACAGTGAACTTATCACCAAGAAAGAAGTGTCACTGCTCTCCACTTTCAATTAAAATTTTTTAAGGCTTATTTAGAGTCGGAATGAAAATATGGGAAATTTGTGGGCCCTACAACCCGAATTGCAGTTCCAATTATAGGAAGGTCTAATTCGGGTTGTAGGGCCCACAAATATGATCAGATCGACTTGAGATGTTTTGTGCAGCTTCTCTGAATCAATACCCCCGGGTGTGTTTTTCATTTTTTCGATTTTGACATTTCAACGGGCTATGTGAATTTATTTCGCCATGGCACGGTAAATTCAATTATGGCCTTTAAAATGACGGAATCGAAAAAATGAAAAAAACACCCAGGGATATTGATTTAGAGAAGCTTCTGAAATTTTTCGGATCAATCGGGTCATATATGTATGAATGTTCTTCAAGGACACACATATGGGCTCCAGAACAAGTGAAAATTCAAAATGGTCGAAAATACACAAAATGCACCTACAAGTTAGAAAAATGCATTTTCGGTCATCAAAGATTGCGTACTGGTGTTCTGAACCCTTGAAATATCGCAAATGAGGCATACCCGGATTTTTCTCCAGCACAGTTTTGAAAATGGTGCCACCATATTTGGTGAGCAGTCGTGTCTCATGTGGGGCAACATGAGACCGAATGAGGTTTTTTGATCTATCGAAGTTTATGAGGCAGTCGATGTCGAGTCGACATCGACATTGTCGACAAGTTCATTATTGTAAGCTTTATTTGAGTGTTAAACTGTGAAAAGGTCACAGTGACCTTCTGTGCAGCCAAGACAGATTTCCACCCATATTAAACAAGACTTATAAATAGTTGGTAATACTAATTTTATATTACTTTGACACAATCTTCCAATCTGTTATTCAGAAGCCACTGATTTCAATTATGTGAAACTGAGGAAAAGGAATGTCAATTTGTTTTGCCTCTGGGTTCAATGAATTCCACACTAGTTTCGACTGGTAAATAATTGAGTTTTGGCAAACGTAGTGTGGTAAAAGGGAATGATCACATTTCCAGTTCGTGAGGAATGTCTAACTGACATTGTGAGTACCTAGAAGGAATTCTAGAATGATTGTTTTAAAACAATCATTCTAGAATTCTTGATAATTATCAATTAAAAAATTGGATATGAAATTCTTTGGGTGTCGGTTGGTATTGAGATGACTTTAAATGTATTGATTTCACGTTTAAGAATTCGTTACTGTGTTTAGCATGTGATCATATGATGCCAGTATTTCGTGTGAATAAAGAAAATACGGCTGTAACCGTATCACAACTGGCTGTGAAACGGAAAAATAGAAATTGATTAAATACTTTATACAATACAATTCCATCTATTTAGAACAAGTTTCCGAAACACCCAAATTCATTTTGTTAATTTTGATGTCAAAATAGTATCCAATTTGTCCATCGTTGAATAAATAATAAACCCCTGGATCCATGTCATTTTGGTAACGTCAATG
>JAQHQX010000024.1:0-29866 GCA_034694425.1 Arrhopalites sp. Gr-Col-00791
AATATTTTTACTGCCCGATCTAATATTTTTACTGCCCCATTTAATATTTTTACTGCCCGATCAATATTTTTACTGCTCAATCAATTTTTTTACTGCCGCCAAAAATACCACCCATAATAAAATAGTGTCCAAATAATTTTGAAACTGTTCCAATTTTTTCTTTTTATTAAAAACTATTAATCAAAAACATCAAAATTACCCGCCATCATCGATTTTAATTTTCAATTCGGCTCAAATCACTACATACATTTCACATTTACATAATTTATTCAAGTTGGATGATTTCAATGGAGTAAACAAATGTAGTCTTTCTCAAGTGAGGACTGACCGTTTTGCAACGATGAATGAGGGGCGACAGCAAAACTATTTACACTTTACCAAATCAGTTAAAGTGAAACATTTGAGCTCAATCAATTTCTTTGATTCCAACTCGAATTGTACCTATGAAAGTCCTATTGTCTTTTTGCGCAGTCTTCATCTCACACTGTGACGGATGCAATAAAAAAGCGAATTTTTGAAGTTTTTGTGTTTTTGATGAGGAATATGGGAAACTTGGCTAAAAAACCACAATCACTTTTATAGTGACGTTTCGGATATTGAGAATTTTGACTTGTGGATGCACAGTGTGCCAATTTCAATAAAAAAAACGAACGGATATAAATTCCTCATTTTGAATAAGCTGATGAGGTGGGGACATGTCCCACTTTAAGTGGGAGATTGCCAGAGTCTTCTACAATCTTACTGAAAAATTTCATATTTAGGAAAAACGATTTCAATAAAAAGCTGTGCTTCCCTATAGATAATTTTCGGTTGTGACATTTTTTTCAGGATCATTTGTGCAGCTCGTCGCCAGTATCCTGTGAATTCGCTTTTTTCTTTCTTTGGTCACACTGTGCGCCTCCATCGATCGTCCTACGAGAAGTGCAAATAAAAGAGTTGACCCAATAAAGGAACTGGAGCTTCGTCATTCACCTTCAGTTCACATTCACAAACCTCCAACTTCATTCTTCTTCATCATTCAGTTCAGTCTTCTATTTGCCTCATTTAAATTTACGTATTTTAAAGGTTTTATAAAAAATTGTTAATGATCAAAACGTAGACGCTGTCCCACTTCAGTCATACTTTCAGTCATACTTTCAACTGATATTATTACAACTCATTTTGAAATCAAACAGAGAAAGTTCAAATCAAGAATATTGTCCAGCAACCAAATAACGACCTGATTTGACGACGCCATTCAATTGGAAACGGCCCTATAGGATCTGAGTCAAAAGTTGGCAAAAATATTGCCTAAAATTGATTCTCTCGTTTCTATAAAACAATCTGAATGTATTTCAGTCTTCGCGTATAAAACAAAGCTTTTTTTGTACTCTGAGCAAAAATCGGTCACTAAGTTTATCAACTTCATCACAAATTCAACTCATCCTTTAAATAAAGAAGTTTCTCATTTTTGGTGTTGCGTCCTGATCGTTGTCAAATTGGAAGGAGGTTGCCGGTTATGATTGTACTATCTCAGTAGTCAAATATAGCCACAACATTTTACAGAGTAGAAGTGGGCCAGCTAGGACGTCCATCAATTTTTCTGGAGGGCCAAAAATATAAAGTTAATAAATGGTCTTCTTTTTATTCAAAACTTTGTCTCAGGTGCCATAAAGTTTGTTATTAATTATTCTGAGAAGAATTCAAAGTACAGCAGACACGGAAATTTCACAAAATGATTGCCAGAGTGATTGTACTTCTTGTCTTCTCGATAGTCACAATTGAAGTAGATGGAAATACAAACAGGAGGATAAAACTATCCGAACAAAAAGCAGTCATAAAATTAAATAGAGTATTGGGTGACGACAGTCTCTGTTTCCTCTTTGTGTTCTTTGACCCACAACTGAATATTTCAGATGTTGAAAATGGTCGTCCATTCAGCACCACTCATTCCCTCGTACTTTACACTAAAATGCACGATACTTTAACGATGATGGCACAATTAACGGATTTTGAAATGAGTGAGCTTCAAAAAGATGTTTCTGAGATGAGAAATGTGAAATGCTTCATCATCATATACCAATCACCTACCACAGAATGGAGAAGAAATGGTCAATATGAAGACCATGAATTAGCAATGCGCTGGTTCGTCGGTAATATTTTTGACATAAATAATATGAAATCCTTTGAACTGATTTTGTTTCTGGTCGAAAATGTTCCTCTAGAGGAGTTTAGAGTTAACCCAACCGTTCCACAGATTGTGATGGATTTATTTGAAACAAAAGCTGAGACTGGAAATGGCAGCATCAAAGGCATCTGCTTTGTCAACTGGTTCAATTTAAACATTTCTGTCACTAACAAAACATTTGAATGTTCCCAGCAACCCATTCAAAATCCTGTCGTCTTGAATATGAAACCAGTGAATGGCGGTTGCTTAAAGGAAATTCTGGAATGTCACCGCAACATCACAGACAGTGGGCGCATCATGAATTGGAAATATGTGGAAGGAACAGCAATACGTATGTTTGGCACGGAAGTACCTGACTACAGCGATGATGCAGTCAAACTACAGAAGGAATTCACGGTGGGTTGGGCATCACCAGCAAATAGACAACACCCAATTTCAATGACGTTGGCGAGTCTCTCTTTTATTTATTCGGCTTTAAACTGCACAACCATCTTCAATAATTTCAAAGGCTTTGGTTTCCACAAAAATCAATTATGGTTTTGGTTGCCCAATGGTGATGACCCTTACAAGGTAGGTATTGGCTTAATTGAAATATGTGTAGTCGGATCAGTACAAAAGTTCAAGTTCATCACAGCAGACAGCGTGGAGACACTACGGGAGTCATTTACTGTCTATTTGCAGCCATTTCAAATCCCAATTTGGATCACCCTTATAACACAAGTAGGAGCTACCTCATTTCTCGTGGCCATTTTTTCCATCTTGTGCAGTCAAGATGTTGGTTCGAAACTGAGATGGAGGTTGAAATTAGTGTTGAAAATTATTGGAGGAATGTCATTGTCTGGTATCAATTCGATTTTTAGGATTCTGATAGAGCAGTCAAATTACGATGAATTTATTCAGAACTCAGTTGCAAGGCTTCAAAAGATTCACAAGAGAAAACGTTGGATGAAAGTGTATGGATTTGTTTTGGGGATGTGGCTACTCGTGGGAGGACTCCTCCTGACAAATTGGTATAAATCCATCATGCAGGCCAACTACATGTGCCCCTTCCCATTTCAGACAAACTGGACCCGCATCAAACAGTTCAATTGGACTACAAGTGACTTTGGTGTCTACTACATTCAGGGCAGTTGTGATGTACTTGAGTTTGAATTTCCTGAGACGTACACAAGTTTTGAAGAGATGAGCTTGGGTGATCTAGAGTATGGATGGGATTTCAAAAAGCTGCACAAATCAGAATTACTGTCCCAATTGTATCTAGAGGCACTTGACCAATTATCTGCTTGTTTATCTGTGAATGTCACTCTGAAGAGTTTCGAACTATTCACAGAAGAGTATAACATTCCTTTTGAGGAATCTATTTTCGCAAACATCTCAGACTGCAAGAAGTTTGTCGATTGGTTTCCGATACTCAGCAAGGTCAAATCGATTTGCCTGCAACAGCTGAAGGATTCCAAGCAAAATGTCATAGAGAATTTATTTCACCGACCCAGGAAGCTTTTAATTGTGGAGGCGAAGCATTTCCACACAACTTGGAACATATTCAAGATGGCGATGAGTAGAAATTCAAGTTTGAAATTTGTTCACAATGAGAATGTGAAGGAGGATTATTTGATAACAGCCCAAGGTTTCGGCTACCATTCCATTTCTACTTCATCGTTGGAGTTGATGTTTTCTGAACCCATTGGGCAGTTGATTCCCACGAGAATAAAGATATTGACAACCTCTGGAATTTATAATTATTGGAGTAAATGGGAGGATATTAGAAATCGGGTTGTCTCATTCAGCAACTCGACTTTATTCGATTCGAGTGAAAATGTGGACGAATGGAGGCCACTTGGAATTGTGACTTCGGACATTCACTTGATCTTTGAGTTGGCAGCTTTTGCTAATTCTGTGGCTGCAATTCTTCTCTTGATGGAATTTATCTGCCAGGTCAAATGGAAGTGTTTTTGTCGAAGAGCATGGGGGATAGTGGGTAATACAGGGGATCTCATTTTTAATTGTATGAGACGTCTTTATTTGTCACACTTAAGTTTTTTACGTATTTGCAAAAATTTTTTCGCCACCCATGTGGTACTACCACTCTCGTAGTTGCTGATAGGTTCAGTAGAAACCAAGAATCAAACGGAAGGTACTCGGAAGATTTGTTCCAGAATAATTCGTTCCATGGAAATTGATCTCGCTGAAGATTCGATCATTATGAGAATGACATGTACATTATGCGGGTGTGAATTTTGGCGACCTTCAAAATTCATCAACGAAATTTAACTATGCCTAATATTGATATGTGTTTGTTGCAAGTAGCAAGCGAAGTGAGCATCGTTAGAGTATTTCCGAAAACACTTGGAATTTTTCGTGAGACCAATTTCCATGAAACGAATTTTCTGTCCATTCACTAAACACTGGACCAGGTTCAATAAAAAAGGCGAATTTTGTGTCTAATGACTGTTTTCACTTGAGTGACCTCCCTGTTACCTGACCAAGCTAAGAACATCATTGTAAAATTGTTTGATATGTATTTCCATGTTATCAAATGCAAAAGTAGCCTTTACCTAGAAAATTCTACTAAAGTTGCGGATTGTAGCAGCCAATTCTGGTAAAATTGTTGATTACAAACAGAGCTTAAAAATTATAATACATTTCAGATCGGACCAATTTAGTAGTGAAGTTCGGCAGTTTTCCAATGGACTTGAATGAAATTTAGAATTTTCAAAATAAGTTTTACACCAAAAGTTGATTTTCAAATATTTTGATATTTAGTGAAGTTGTTCTCCCATCAACCCCACATCAATTTCTACTCTCATTACCAAATCTGCATCATTTCAAAAACCAGCCCTGTACGCTTTTTCATCACCACCGGGACAAAGTGATACGTTCCAAGATGCAATAAGATGTCATGAACGTAGGAACTATTTCCCAGAACAGAAATCTCACTTTGCCCTGTAGTTCTCATTTTACCCTGTACTTTGGATTGCTCTCATCTCGCTTCAGAGTTGGTAAATTAGTAGTTTCCAACTTGAAAATAACTAAATTGTGCCTGTAACAGTAGAAGGGAGCTCCCAGAACAGAAACCTCATTTTACACCGTACTTGGGGAACACAAGTCACAATTTCCCAAACGGACAGACAGAGTGGAAAAGCGATTTTAGAAGCGCACTTTTAGGTGCCTAAAATTCAAATTTAATAATTTCTAACGGTCAACCTAGCTCGCTGCGCTCGCTACTTGATTGGAATGAAACTTCCTACAACTCATCCTATGCTGACCACTCAGGTCAGTGGGTTTGCTTGATTCAAGTTGCGAGAGCAGCGAGCTAGGTTATAAAACGCCGAAAACACTAATCCACCTATGGACCCATCGACCCTATTGACCTATCGATCCAGAGACTACTGCAACACTGCGAGGGAGTGGTTTAGGTCGCTAGTCGATGGGTGATGGTAAATGCATAATGTAACCACCCGTTGGACTTGGTATTGTCATGTCAAATATGTACTTTTTGTAGGGTCAACTTTTTTGAGTTTGTGGAAAATTGACCTGTGGAGAATTGTCTCTGTGGAGAATTGACCTATGGAGAATTGTCAGGGAATCTCTACACACATAACCTGGAGATTGGTAATCTTTGTAGCCAAACCTCAGACTTGTCAATTCTACAAACAAATTCCATGAAAATCCAATTCAAAAATGTTGATAGACATAATTTTTTGAACCTAATGCATATAATAGTTTGTTTAAATATAATGTTGTTATTCCCTCAAAATATCTACTTTTCAGTAGCATAAATCTTTGAAACTTAAATGCTAGAAGAAATTTTTTGAAGATTTGGCTGTCAAAAAATAATTATGTTGAACAGTGTTGATCCTTCATAAATAAAAGGCGTTTAATAATTATTCTGAGTC
Organism: Arrhopalites sp. Gr-Col-00791; assembly: GCA_034694425.1. Lineage (NCBI taxonomy): Eukaryota > Metazoa > Arthropoda > Collembola > Symphypleona > Arrhopalitidae > Arrhopalites > Arrhopalites sp. Gr-Col-00791. The sequence goes on from JAQHQX010000024.1 coordinate 6,064, forward strand.
ATCTGATGTGCAAAATATTTTGATTTATGACATTATTATGTTTATTCAAGAAACTTTTTTTCTTGATCAGTCAATAAGACAAAACCGGGGGTGGGTGGAATTTCCTGTGTGTGGAAAACTTATTTAATAAATTCTCGTGAAATTAAAGCGCATAAAATGAAGAATAATAAAATAGTGTCCAAATAATTTTGAAACTGTGTTCCAATTTTTCATTTTTATTAAAAACTATTAATCAAAAACATCAAAATTACCCGCCATCATCGATTTTTATTTTCAATTCGGGTCAAATCACTACATACATTTCACATTTACATGATTTATTCAAGTTGGATTATTTCAATGGAGTCTCAAGTGAGGACTGACAGTTTTGCAACGATGAATGAGGGGCGACTGGAAAACTATTTACATTTTACCAAATCAGTTAAAGTGAAACATTTGAGCTGAACCAATTTCTTTGATTCCAACTCGAATTGTACTTATAGAAAGTACTTACTATTGTCTTTTTGCTTGGTTTTCATCTCACACTGTGACGGATGCAAAAAAAAGCGTCTTTTCGAAGTGTTTGGGTTTTTTATGAGAAATATGGGAAACTTGGATAAAATAACCACAATCACTTTTATCGTGACGTTTTGGATGTTGAGAATTTTGACCTGTGGACGCACAGTGTGCCAATTCCAATCAAAGCAAATGGGTATAAATCCCTCATTTTGAATAAGCTGATGGGGACATGTCCCGCTTTAAGTAGGAGGTTGCCAGAGTCCTCTACAATCTTATTCAACACATGGAAGTGTTTTCATATTTAGTTCTTTGCTCCAAAGCAGAATTTACTCACTGAGAATTCTTCATTTTCTATTAAAATAGACAAATTCAAATGCGAAACAAAAGCAAGGTTGCAGGTTATTCCAGCCAATTTTTGTGAAAAATTCATCAAAAAAGACCCTTCTATCAGTTTTGACTAATTCCAGCTTGGCATCGCTTGGCATTCAATTTCTGTGGAGTTTGTCAGCTTTACCATAAGAGCCAATAGACAAACTTCAACTAATTTTTTTCATAAAAAATAATTTTTGGAAAACTTTCATACTCCACGAAAATTTTTCCACCTCATGCCTGCGTCAGAATAAAAATGATTTCCGTCATGATTTTAAAGTAAAAAAAAATTGAGACCGTTCGCTTCTACCTTCGTTTTGGCACACTATAGGACGTCTGTAGATAAATGCAATTGAATAGCCGAGGCGACAAGTACAAACCCCTCGTATTTCCCGGATCACAGGTTGTCGCAGCCAATTTTGGTGTAAAAATCATCCAAATGGGTCATACTCCAACTTTTCAGAAGTTCCAGCTTGAAATCTCTTGGAACTGGGCGTGGGTGGAAAATCTGCCGAATCAAAAATTTTCTCCGCCGAACTTTAACTGTGGGGTATATGGGACAAAATTTCCTCCGTCACATTTAGCCGATGTTAAAAAAAAATTCTCCGCCGAACCTTAACTGTGGGGTATATGGGACAAAGTTTCCTCCGTCACATTTAGCCGATGTTAAAAAAAAATTCTCCCCCGAACCTTAACTGTGGGGTATATGGGACAAAATTTCCTCCGTCACATTTAGCCGATGTTAAAAAAAAATTCTCCCCCGAACCAGGTTCGGCGGGAATGGCAGATTTTTCATCCACGGAACTGGCATGCGGCAACACTTTCAAAATTGCCCATTTACTCTAATGCAATTGGCTGTTTCCAAATGATTTAATCATTTGCTATCTCTAGAATTCGTTCTAAATTTCTGAACCTTTACGATAGTTAAACAGTTTTTAGTGCCATTTGTTAGACTTTCTCAACTTCATATTTGTCTGAAAATTCCCTTTTCCCTGTCATCCGTCATTTCATCCGTCCGTCTGGACGGACGAAAAAACGATTTCAATAAGGAGCTTTGCTTTAATAAAAATAATTTTCTGTTGCGACAATTTTTTTAATTATTTAAAACTTTACCAAAATGTAACAGAATAGCGGCGAAAACAGTTTTCATGATCATTTGTGCAAATCGCCACGAATATCCTGTTAATTCGTTTTTTTCGTCCTTTGGTCACACTGTGCTCCTTCATCGATCCTCCTACTCGGAGTTCAGATAGAAAAGTTGACCCAACAGAGGAATACTGGAGCTTCGTCATTCACCTTCAGTTCACATTCACAAACCTCCAACTTCATTCTTCTCCATCACTCAGTTGCGTCTTTTATTCGCCTGATTTAAAGCTTACGTATTTTAAAGGTTTATAAAAAATTGTTAATGATCAAAACGTGGACGCTGTCCCACATCAGTCAGACTTTCAATTGACTTCATTCTAATTCATTTTGAAATCAGATAGAGAATGTCCAAACCAAGAATTTTGTCCAGCTACCAAATAACGACCTGATTTGACGCGATTCAATTGGAAACGGCCCTATAAGATCCGAGTCAAAAGTTGACTCAAATATTGCCTAAAATTGATTCTCTCGTTTCTATAAAAGAATCTGAATACATTTCAGTCCTAGAGTATAAAACAACGTCTTTTTTGTACTCTGAGCAAAGATCGGCCACTACGTTTATCACAAACTCAACTGGACTTTTGAATGAAGAAGTTTTTCATTTTTGGGGTTGTTTCCTGATCGTTGTCAAATTGAAAGAAGGTGGCCGGTTATGATTGTATACTTTTTGTAGCCAAATATCGTCACCACAACATTTTGTCGGGTAGAAGTTGCACCTAGAACGTCCATCAATTTTTCTGGTGGGCCAAAAATATAAATTCATCAAGATATTCGTCTTTTAATTCGAAACTTTCTCTCAGGTGCCATAAATTTTGCTCATAATTTTTCTGAGAAGAATTCAAAGTACAGAAGACACGGGAATTTCACAAAATGATGGTCAGAGTGATTGTATTTCTTGTCTTCTCGATAGTCACAATAGAAGCAGATGGAAATACAAAGAGTGGAATAAAACTATCAGAACAAAGATCAGTCATAAAATTAAATAAAGTATTGGGTGATGACAGTCTCTGTTTCCTCTTTGTGCTCTTTGACCCGCAATTCGATATTGGGGAAGTCAAAGATGGTCGTCCATTCAGCACCACCCATACCCTCCTCCTTCACACTAAAATACATGCTGCTTTAACGATGATGGAAACCTTAATAGATTTTGAAGCGTGTAAGTTTAAAAAAGTTGCTTCTGATATGAGAAATGTGAAATGCCTCATCATAATATACCAATCACCTACCACAGAATCGAGAAGAAATGGTCGACATGATGACCATGAAATAGCAATGCAGTTTTTCATCGCTAAAATTTCACAAAATATGAAATCCTTTGAATTGATTTTGCTTCTGGTAGAAAATGTTGGTCTAGCAGATTTTAGGGTTAGCCCAACTGTTCCACAGATTGTGATGGATTTATTTGAAACAGAAGCTCAGACTGGAAATGGTAGCATCGAAGGTACCTGCTTTGTCCACTGGTTCCATGGAAACATCACGGTCATTAACAAAACTTTTGAATGTTCCCAGAAACCCATTCAAAATCCTGGCGTCTTGAATAAGAATCCAGTGAATGGGGGCTGCTTGATGGAAATTCTGGAATGTCACAGAAACATCACAGAGAATGGCCGCATCATGAATTGGAAATATGTGGAAGGAACGTTAATACGTACGATTGGTTCGAAAGAACCTGACTACAGCGCTGATATAGTCAGACTACTGGAGAAGTTTACGGTAGGTTGGGCATCACCAGCAAATAGACAACACCCAATTTCACTGACGTTGGCGAGTCTCTCTTTTATTTATTCGGCTTTAAACTGCACAACCATTTTCAATATTTTCCGGGACCCTAAAAAGTCTTACTTGAAAAATGCTTTGTCGTTTTGGTTGCCCAACGGTGAAGACCCTTACAAGGTAGATTCTGGCTTAATTGAGATTTCTGTAGTCGGATTAGTACAAAAGTTCAAGTTCATCACAGCAGACAGCGTAGAGACACTCCGGGAGTCATTTGCTGTTTATCGGCAGCCATTTCAAATCCCCGTTTGGATCACCCTCACAACACAAATTGGAGCTACCTCATTTTTTCTAGCCATTTTTTCCATCTTGCACAGTGAAGAAGATAGCGGGAAATTGAGAAGGAAGTTGAAGCTGGTGCTAAAAATTGTTTGGAAAGTGTCATTGTCTGGTGTCAATTCGATTTTTAGGATTTTGATAGAGCAGTCAAATTACGATGAATTTATTCGGAACTCAGTTCCAAGGCTTCGAGAGATTCACAAGGGGAGATGTTGGATAAAAGTCTGTGGATTTGTTTTGGGGATGTGGCTAGTCGTGGGACTCCTTCTCACAAATTGGTATAAATCCATCATGCAGACCAACTACATGTTCCCCTTCCCATTTCAGACAAACTGGACCCACATCAAACAGTTCAATTTTACTACAAGTGACTTTGTTGTCTACTACATTCAGAGCAGTTGTCCTGTGTTTGAGTTTGAATTTCCTAATGGATACACAAGTTTTGAACAGATGACCTTGCAAGAGATAGCTTTTTCATGGGATTTCGAAAAGCTGCACAAATCAGAATTACTGTCCCAATTGTATCTAGAGGCATTTCACCACTTATCTGCATGTTTTCCTGTGAATTCCACTCTGACGGACTCTGAACTATTGAATGAAGAATATTACATTCCTTTTGAGGAATCTATTTTCGCAGACATATCAAGCTGCTGGAAGTTTGTCGATTGGTTTCCGATACTCAGCAAGGTCAAATCGATTTGCGTGCAACAGCTGGAGGATCCCAAGCAAAATTTCATTGGTAATTTGTTTCATAGACCCAGGACGGTTTTAATTGTGGAGGCGAAGTATTTCCGCACAACTTGGAACATATTCAAGATGGCGATGAGTAGAAATTCAACTTTGAAATTTGCTCATAATTGGAATGTGAAGGAGGATTATTTGATAACTGTGCAAGGCTTCGTCTACACATCCGTTCCCAGCTCGTCATTGGAGTTGATGTTTTCTAAACCCGTTGGGCAGTTGGTTCCCACGAGAATTAAGATATTGACAACCTCTGGAATTTATTATTATTGGAGAAAATGGGAAGAGATTAGAAATCCGTTGGCCTCACTCAGCAACTCGACTTCCTTCGATTCGAGTGAAATTGCGGACGAATGGAGGCCACTTGGAATTGTGACTTCGGATCTTCACTTGATATTTGAGTTGGCAGCTTTCAGTAATTCTGTGGCTGCGATTGTTTTCTTGATGGAATTCATCTTTCTGGTCAAATGGAAATGTTTTTGTCGAAGAGCATGGGGAATGGTGACTAATACAGGGGATCTCATTTGGAACTGTATCACATGGTTTTATTTGTCACACATAAGTTTTCTACTTACTTGAAAAAATATTTTCGCCACCTATTTGGTACTACTATTGTAGTAGATGCTGAGAGATGGAGTTGGAACCAAAAATCAAACGAAAGGTACTTGGAAGATTCGTTCCAGAATAATTCGTCCCATGGAAATTGATCTCGCGGAAAATTCGACATTCAGTCATTATGAGAATTACATGTAAATTATGCGGGTGCGAATTTTGAGGACCTTTAAAATTTATCACTGAAATCTAACTACATTTAATATTGATATGTGTTTGTTGCAAGCAAAGTGAGCATCGTTAGAGTATTTTCGTGAGCACATTCTCTAAGTTTTCGTGAGATCAATTTCCATGAAATGAATTTCTAGTCCATTCATCAATTCAGCAAACACTGGACCAGGTTCAATAAAAAAGGCGAATTTTGTGTCTAATGACTTTTTTCACTTGAGTAGCCTCACCGTTAACTGACCAAACTCAAAATACCATTTTAAAATTGTTTCTCAGATTTTTGGAAATGTAGGTTGACTTTCGTATGTATTTCCATGTTATCAAATGCAAAAGTAACCAAATTCAACTACAAGATATTTTACGAAAGTTGCGGATTGTAGCAGCCAATTCTGGTAAAACAGCTGACTGCAAACAGAATTTAAAAAATTATAATACATTTCAGGTCGGAACGATTTAGTAGAGAAGTTCGGCAGTTTTCCAATGAACTTGAATGCAATTTAAAATTTTCAGCATAAGTTTTACACCAAAAGTTGATTTTCGAATATTTTGATATTCAGTGACATTGTGATCCCATCAACCCCACATCAATTTCTACTTTCATTTCCCCAATCTGAATCATTTCAAAATGCAGCTCTCTACACTGTTTCATCGCCACCGGGACAAAGTGATACGTTCCAAGATGGAATAAGATGTCATGAACGTAGGAACTACTTCCCAGAACAGAAATCTCTCTTTGCCCTGTAGTTTTCATTTTACCCCGTACTTTGGTAAATTGCTCTCATTTTGCTTCAGAGTTGGTAAATTAGTAGTTTCCAACTTTGAAACAACGAAATTGTGTCTGTAACAGTAACAGTAGGAGTGAGCTCCCAGAACAGAAACCACATTTTACATCGTACTTGGGGAACACAAGTTACAATTTCCCAAACGGACAGACAGACAGGAAAAGCGATTTTAGAAGGGCAGTTTCAGTTCCCTAAAATTCAAATTTAATAATTTTTAACGGTCAACCACTGGTCAAATAGATGTTATGAGAATACTCATAGGATAACTCTGTTATCTTTTGAGCATTTTGTGATATCGAGTGCGGTTGTGTCTAATTAAGGTCAAGTGATTCAATTTTGTTCCAGGGTGAATATTTTTCGAGACAAATCTAATACAACTTTGTAATGACTTAATATTTATGTGAAATATAAAAACAGAATTTTGACAATTTCTACTATTTGAAATTTAATTAAAAACCAGAAAAAGTAGTTAAAAATTGTCTCTGTTTACGAACCAAAAGACTCATTCTACCCCTTCAATCTGTGAAATGCCCCTGGGTGTATTTTAGTTAATAAATATTTTTGGTACTAGAAAATTATTTTTACGGCCACAAAGTTTGGTTCTGATTTAGTATTAACCAATTTCAATTTACAGAATACAGAAACGACCATCACCCAGTAAATGTGGTCGTACTTGATCTCCCATGATTTTGAATTGTTTGTTATGGGATTTGGACAATTGATCCACCTGAATCTTGGTCATTGTATCATTTTTCCCTTCATCCTGTCCAAACCAAATTTGAAATTTAATTGTTTTCAATTGTTTGCAATACAAACCCAGTACATCCAAAATCAAAGTCGCTTGTCCTAAAGTCTGTAAAAATAATAAACAAGTAAAATATCCTCTGTAAATTTGTTTTCAATTTCCATTTGATTTTTCATTCAAATTTCGATATTCGATAATTGAAGGTAATGAGAATAAGAATTTACGATGGGTGGAAGTTGAAGTTGAGTCAATTTGGGTAGATGACAAATCCCATGAGTCCATCCCCTCATATCCAATGTCCATTTACACACATAACTTGGAGATTGGTAATCTTTGTAGCCAAAACTCAGACTTGTCAATTCTACAAACAAATTTCATGAAAATAAAATTGAAAAAGTTGATAGACATAATTTTTCTACTTGAATTTAAATTGGGAAATTTAACTTTGACATTTGATGTTAACCGATACCCTTGAGATCCCCGATGTAGGGAGGTCGAGGGTCGAAAGAGGGATCCCAGTGTTCTTCCTTCAGTGACTCTGTGTTGAGTCCAGTCACATCCTCAATTGATATCCCATATCCTGAGACCAACCTCAATTTTTTGATGTAGGGAAAAGTTTCATAAACCCTCAACCAACTGTCTCTAAACTCAGTGAGGATCGTCAATTCATTCAAATTTGCACAATTAGGCAAATTTTCCATAACAAAGTTGAGACCACCTTCATAAATAATTGTGAGAGTCAAGGAGGTCAAGTGGCCCAATAAAATTTTGTCTTCGTTCAAACTACAAACATCAGAGTACCATCCAAGTTGTTCAAGATTTGGACATGCTCTCAAAATATTTATGAGAACTTGAGTTCCACAGAAAACACTAATAAATTTTATATTGACAAAGGAATATTCAAATGGAAAATTCCCATTGTAAGAATCAAAATAGTGAATTTCTTGAAGATCTTGATTCAAATATTCCAGCATCTCAGTATCCCCATCAGATAAATCGAAATTGAATCCCAATTTTTTGATGGTGACTCCATTTCTTTTCAATTTTCTCATTAGATTTACATCAAATCCTTCATCATCAATTAATCCACAAGAAAATTCAATATTTTTTAGAGAAACCGAATCCAAAAACTTGATCACATTTGATGAACTTCCTTTTCCACATGGAAATTCCCATTCAAAGTATTCAAATGGACCGATTGAAAGTTGAAAGAGATTTGGGGAATTTCTCACAATTTCGATGAGACATTCCAATTGGGTTTTGGTTTCCAAAGACAAAAAATTCACACTTATCAATTGTGGGAATTTCAAATTGGGGGATTGGAAAGAATCTGGAAGGAGTTTCGAATCTGTCATCTTGTCTACAGTCAGACTTAATTTAGATAGAGTTGAACATGTCGACTGGAGGAAGGTCATGAGGTCAATTGCATTTGGAATAAAATCAATTTGGATTTGAAAATCTTGTCGAGATCCGTTGACCATTTGAATCAGTTTAATAGACTCTTCCTGATTGAATTCTGCAACTCTGAAAAATCACAAGTCGAGATTATTTGAATAAGATCAAAGTATGTACTGAAATTTTCTATTAGTTTTCTACTTAATTTTATTAAATGAAATTGCAGACTTGTGAACTACAGAATGGGGATTCCATCTTCGATACTTTCTTGGTTTTCCTTGTTCTGCAATTGACACGGATTTCCTATAAGTTTGTTAATAATCAAAAGTCAGAAATGTGTTTTAAAAATCAAAGTACTTGGATCAACTAATTAATTTGATCTCACCCTCCAGCAATTAGACACAATTTAGTTTGAATTTCAAACATTTCATTCATTTCAAGGACTTTTGTTGGTTGAACTTGTTCCACGAATTCTGTTGGAGTCATTTGAGTGAATCGAATCCAATTCAAAATTTCTTTTAGGATTTGCCTCAGATTTTCATTTTCATTTTGTTTCATTTCGACGCATTTCTCCCTTCCCCATCTAAATCCAGTTGAAAACAAATAAATAAATAAAAACAAAGGAAAATATTTTGAACAAATTCAAATTATAAATTAAAATATGACCGCCAATTTCGGTCTTACTTCAAGGCGATCTGGAATAAATCTGCCTCACTCTCCACTTCCAGTTCGTCTTCCTTCAAAATTTCAATCAATTCTCGTTCACTCAACATTTTGTAATTTTCAACATTCGAAAAGACTAAATTGGCTTCCCTGAAAATTCATATCAAATTCAAGATGAATATTTTTCATTCACTTGACATTTCAAATTAGAAAAGTTTTAGAATTTGGTTCACCTCAGAATAAATTTGAGTACAGCATTTTTCAAACTTTCCTCTCCAGCTGAAATGGCTTCTTGAAAAACGTGACATACATTTTGTGGATTCATAAACTCTTCTGGTTTATTGATTAAATTGTCGATAGTGGATTTGATTTTGGGGATTAACTTTTTGACTTTGAATTCCTCGGCCACTTTGTTGAGGGTAAGAAGGGAGGTCAAACTGCCGACCTCTCCTGACCAACTCCAATTCCATTCGTGGGTGTAGGCGAACTACAAACAAAAGTAAAATTGAAAATATCGCTTATTAAATTTTAATTGTGGATTAATGAATGTGAATTGAGATTGAAATGTTGACCTTGATGAGTTGGGTCATGGAGTCCACTTGGATGTCGTCCAAGTGGAAGATGGGAAGTCCCTCTGGATCCGTTTCGTTGGACGAGCTGAGCCTCCGTTCCAAGACAATCGAAAGGGATTGGACGATTTCCTTGATGACTTTGAGTGGGATCTTTTCCTCACCCACCATCAGGACAGAGTTGAAGAAGAGTTGATGTGTGTGAATATGACCCATGACCTCCTTCTGACTATCCATCCCATCCCTCCAATCCTCTTTCAAATCCAACTGTTGCAATTCATCACTCAGTCGCCTCAACATTTTTTCTCTATTTTCTTTTCTTTTCAATAATTGGCTTGTATTCCCAACAACCTCTAACACTCTGAATTTTAATTCACCAAATTGACTCTGGTCTTTCTCTCTCTCTGTGGAGAAATGACCAAAGTTGAGAATTTAAGTATGGAGATTTAATCACAAACAATAAATCAATAAAAGATTACAAGAGCCTCACAATGGGCTACAGACATTTATCTCGATTTTATTTAAATATTTCTGTAGCACAATTTATCCTCCTGTTGTCTGTTCAATGATAAACAAAAGTTTCTCCCTGTACCTTAGAACCTTTACAATAGAAACGCTTTCACATTTAAAATATTTATAAGTGAATGCCTATTTGTTTCTACCTTTGGAGTCGGGTTCAAGGTTTCTAAGGTTTTCGGCCCTTAGTGAACTCCAAATGGACTTGAAAGGTTTCCCTGTTATATTTTATTTTAGTGAAAATCTCAACGGTTCTCGCCAGAGAACCATTCAGCCTTCAATTTAAAGTCAATCGAAAGGACACAAAGGAGCAGGAGACTTTTAGTTAGAATTTCAAAGGGTTTCAAAGAGAAGGCTCGGCTAGGGAATTATTTAAATAAATAGAAAAAATCCAAATGGTTCTGATTGAAAAACTTTAGAGATGCTGGAAAGAGGCGAGAAATATAATTTAAATAATTAAGGACAAAGGACGCTACAAATATTTTTCAAGAGATGGAAACATAGTCGATGCCAAATAAGATGATCCTCTTACAACTTCACTTTAATGTGACCATGTCTTTTATTATGTGGAGTTCAATACACTTGAAAAATTTAATGAAAAATAAAATACCCAATTACAGTGACGGATCATCAAGGTCTCCAAAGTAATTAACAAGAGAAGAGCTCAAGGGACGTTGAAATTAGGACCGCCAATGCTCAAAAACTAGATTTACATTGACTTTTGTATCTACGTTTTACTTAAGGGTTTTTAAAACAAGATATTTGACAATTTGATATTTTTGTCCAATTATTTTTGTTACATGAAGCTTGGGCAACTTTTAGATTAAAGATTTGGTACAATTTAAACACAGGGACTACCCGGTTTCTTTGGGTCATATGAAGCTACTGCAATTTTACTATCTGCTGTTCCATAATAAAGAAAGTAGCATTCCCTAAAATAGACGAGACCCTCTACAAAAACAACATTATTTACTTGTCCCACAATCTCATAATCTCTGTCTGGTTTAAAAAAGGGTTCTTCCAGCCTGGCCAAAACCCTTGTAGGGTCCTCTCCATCCATGAGCACTTGTCCTGCACTGTAAGTGTGAATAGGTAAATTTGGATCACCTCCATTGTCTGGGTTTTTATTTCGACTGTTGTAAATAAAATGAATTCCATCTGCCTTCAAAAGAGCTTGAGGACCAGGTTCAACGATGGCTGAATCAAATTTTCCTTCACGTGGTTTAAAAATACTTTTAAGATGTCCCTCCTCATCTTGAACAGGAGTCCAATTGATGAGGTCATCAGAGGTCGCTAAGAACATGTCTGATTCACCCCAATACATCCAGTAGGAGTCATTGATTTTAGTGGCTACGTTTGAGGAACCAATCAAGGTTGTTACAATGGATCCAGATTTTGAACGGAGATTAGACCATTTGTCACCACCAAATACTGGGCCATGTTTGGTCCAATTGTAGAGATCAGTGGAGGTCGCGACCATGAGGCGAACTGTAGAAACGGAGCCATTGTAGGCTGTGTAGGTCATGTAGTAAGTTCCAAATTCATCTTGAACTATTCGTGGATCTTCTGTACCTAAAATTGAGATAAATAAAAAGCTTCAACTTAAGCGCGCTCAGGTTGCGTTGAGGTATGGGCGCCAAATTTGAATTTGAAAATTTAAATTTTACCTCCTTCCCATTCTAATTCGAATTGATAGTCATATTGGGGATAGAAAATGGGTGTCTCTGCCCTATTGAAAGTGTAGCCGTCACTACTGGTTGCTACACCGATCCTCGATGTTCCTTTATATTGACCGACTGTGTCCTCCGCTCTAATTTAAATTTAATTTGTAATTAAAATTAAGTTAAATGAAAAGTGATCAATTTTATATGTATCAATAGGGGGTCATTTGATCCCTACAAAAGAATGAAATAATTTCTTTTTGGCCAGAGAATTCGATTTTTCTCAATATTTTTTGGGTTAATAGGTTCACAGCACTAAAATAGCTGAAAGTTCCACTAAATTTTTTCAGTGCAACCTTCCAATTTATTTAGTAGAGCTCCACATATTTTAGTGGAAGATGCATCCAAAATAGTGGAACTTTAAGATAAAATAGTGGAGCCAAAAATCGTACCCTATTTTTTTGGCCATTTTGGCACATTTACTATCTGAGGCACCTTGAGAGCTGTTTTCCAACTACGAGGCAACACTTACTTTTTCTTAAGTGATTATTATTAATTAAAATTTCATTGTGACCAGTTGTCCTGTGACTAAATGATTTTGTATCCATTTGATTTGTGACGAAATGATTTGTAACGACTTGTCAAGTGACGAATTGTTGAGTGAAGAAGTGATTTGTGGTCACAACTTGTATAACATTAAAAATAAACAATGTAATCTCTGGCCGGAAGAAACATTTTTCATAATTCTCTGGCAAAAGAAATGCAGCCTAAAGAAATAGGCTGGGACGGAAAAAAAGAAGAATCAGACAATTGGCGCTACATGATCTTCTCTATTAACTGTTCGACATTTTGATTTTGAGCTCAAATTTGCGAAATTCTTGGTTGACGTTCGGGTTAAGGTGGTGAGGCAGAATAAAAGTTGAAAAAAGTTTAATTTTTAATTTTTAATGGGGAATTAAATCACCTGTAGAGCAGGTAGACGAGTCCATCTCGAACTAAAGCAGTCGGATTGAAAACATCTTTTTCTTCCCATTTGACATATTCCAATCGAATTGGGCATAAAAATTCTGTATCATTCCTGGGGCCCATGATGGGATTCACATCGTCGTGTTTGTGAAACTCTCCTAATTCCCATTCTTCTAGTCTGACTGACCCTGAAATCATTTTAAAAATTAGTTTTGAATGCACTTAGCATTTTTTTAATAAAATAATTTCACTCTTCTTTAGTTTTTTTCTAACTGTCTCTACTACAAATTAATTTTTATTCTAAATTGCAGCGAGATTTAAATTTTAAATTTAAAAATTCAGAATTAAATTAAAATCCATCTCTGATTTTAAATTAAATATATTTGTAAATTCTTTTATTAAATTCTAACCTTGTATGAAACTTGTGAAGGTAGAAATGATCAACAAAATGATCACAAAATAAATATGAAGGAATTCCATAGCACTCCCTCGGTGGCTTTCAGATGTATGTTTTAAACTTTGAACTTTAATCAGTCCCTCTTAGTTGAGAGTTAAATGTGACCGATTCAAATAGTTTGAAATAACAATTTGTATAAAGAGGTGAGAACTGTCAATCAGTATAAAATAATCTAGTGGTGCGTTAATTGCAAATTAATAGTTTGTCAATTATTCTTGTGATATGAGCAGAATTGTTGTAATTTTTATCCGTCTCTATTTTATTTTAAGTGCCGATTAATAAACCACAAGATTACATCAATGAGGCTGACGGGGTCGAGTGTTGAGTGAAGATTTTAAAATTGATCAACTCAATAAAAAGTATTGCAACCATCAAACTTTGTGTTGATTTCAGCGGTAGATACAGATCTATTATCTGCCGTCAGTGGAAGAGACTGACGAACGATAAAACTATTCCAATTACTATAATTGATCATCAATCAAAACCATTGGAAAATAACAATTATTACAGTTCAAATTGAAATTGAGTGAAGGCACACGATGATTGCACATGTTCAATTATTGATTATCGAATTCACAGGAGAATCATAAGCACAAGGATGTGTTTCAGGTTTTTCTGTTAATTTTTTTTAATTGCTTTGAGTATTTTCATTTGAAACTTGAGTCATCAATTAATCACGTGCCAAGGATTCAAGTATCGTGTCTTTCTTTGAGTGTGACATTCAAAACAAGCTACATGGGTCAAATACCATTCCGAGAAATTTCTAAATCCATTCAAAAACACTTAATTCAATTGTCCGAAAATCCATTGCCCCAAAAAATATGTTGCATAATTTCCTAATTGCATTCCCAAAAATCTAATTTTGTTGCCCTGTTAGACTATATTTCTATTCTCAACCTTCGAATGGGCATTTGTGGGTTTATTTCCTCGTGTGAGTCCTCATATGTCTATTCATGTTGCTGCTGCTCACTGTGTAGTAGTCACAAAGTTCACTCTTGAATTTCTTCTCTCCAGTCTGTCTTTGGGCAAAGTATTCCTTCAATGTCCCTGATTGGGTGGTGTTGAATGGGCAGTTGGGACAAGGGAAAAACTTCTCGCCTGTGTGGATCCTCAAATGTTTCCTCATTTCATCTCAACTGTAGCTTCTGTAGGGAGAGTGGGGACAAGAAAAGGGTTTGTCGCCCTTCTGGCTCCTCCAGTGCCTTTTCATGGTGGATGATTGGTTGGATTTGTAGGGGGGGACATTTGTGACAAATTTTGTGTCTCTTGTCCTTCTCCTCCTTACCCAAGTGCATCACCAAATAAAATTTCAATTTGTGCGGACACTCTTAACATTTAAATGGTCGATCATCCGAATGAACTTGAAACTTGAATAATGTATTTTTGTAAATTCTCGTTGGTTCGAGTCGGTTGTGTATTTCGTTCTGACACGACGATTAGTTTGTTGTCAATTCATTTGAATCCATTATCTTCCCTTAGTGATATTGTGAAACTAAAAGGTTAGCTAAAAAGAAATTCCATCTGTTCAAATGCACTTTCAAACCAGAATCCATTTGAAAAATTAAGTAATAATTCATATTTAAGTTTTGCCAAGAATCTACCGTTGTAATTCAATTGCATTCCAATTGAACCCCGCCAGTCTGAAATTCGTTGACTCTACTGAAATCTCCTACTCATTAATTTAGTACATAGGCATTAGATAACACAAATAAAATTCTCCAGCCTCTATAATAAAAAGTTACCCCGAAACTCTTATAAGAATCCCGGGTTCTCACCTGCTACGTACGTTGATACAGTACACATGTGACCGGTATTGAAAATACGGAGGTTTCCAATTCCAAATTCATTCTCTCTGGAAACTCATATCTCATCAGCTGATCAGAGACATGGGTGAATCTATCATTTTTCTCTCCACTTTTTTAATAGCAACCACCCAAATGATAGTGACCACGGCAATGCCACAAGTCTCACTCAAGACTTCACTCGATCATTCAGTAAAACCTGACACAATTCATGTCCTTGATCTTTTCAAATTCTCCAGACTCATCATTCACATACCTCCAACAGAATCCATTTTATCACAACTCCTCATCCTAAATTTTCAAAATGATCAAAGCCCATTCAAACTTTGTTCCAAAAACTACACAAATTTGTGTGAATCCTTCGATAGACCAATTTTCCTGGGTCCAGTGGCCCATCTCCTGGTAGCTGAACAAACTTCACCCCATTCTCCAACTCTCACTTTCGTCCACATGTTTTTTCGAGCCTACATGCAAAATCAATTTCGAAATGTCCTACATGACTTTGTTGGGATTTTCCATAAAACTCATCAGTTTGTAAAATTAACACCAGATGGCTTCAAAACAAGTCCAGGGGTCAAAGAATCCTGCTATGCTCCAACGCACATACTTGAATTTTTCATGCAACCTGATACAACACAAGTAATCTCTGCATCGATTGTGGACCCTTTCTACATGATGGCTCGTCCCTTTGTCAAGGTGATTGACCTTGATATAAAATCGCTTGTTCAATTGAACAATGGAAAGAACGTGGTGGATTTTCTTTCAAAAGTTAAAAAGTACACGAGGAGTCAAAGAAAAAAGTTTTGGCTTGGTACCTACATTCAGCTTGTCACTGAACCGACTGCCGTTAACCTAATCGAGAAGGGCGTGTTGGACTGGACAATAAGACAAATTTTGATGCAAAAACTTCCTAAATCAGGCGATAATAAAATGTACAGCGAGATCAATGGGCACTTAAACATGTCGATAGTTTCAGGTCCTTATTTTTTGCGTCATAACTACAAATGTTGCATCACATGCATACTGGATTGTCTAGATTGTCAACAAGATTTTCATTCTTTTGATCATATGAAATTGATATCAAACCTGAATTATGGGATTATGTATCAGACTATTAGGGGGCCCATTTCACAGGAAACAGAATTTGCCCTCCTGTCGCTAACTGCCCCCTTCACATGGGACCTCTGGCTTCTTATTGCGATATTTGGATGGATTTTGATGTGCAAGCGATTTGGGCGAGATTTGGGCTGGGTCGTGATGTCAGTGATTACGCCACTATTTCTACAGATTTTGCCACAACGGCGACATTTTTCTCATTGGGTAAAGTCGCAATTCATTTGGATCGCAGTGAGTTTTGTACTTGCTCAATTTTATTTGATGGAGCTACAGAGTAGTCGAATTGTCAATAAAGTCGAGATACAAGAGAGTAGCGTTGAACAGCTGGTCAAGGCAGGATACAAATTTAAGACATTGTCGGTGGAAGACAGCAGTGACGAATATATGAGAAGGAATCTGCTTCACTTGGCAAATCTGTCAGATGCCTGGGAACCGAGTTTGGGCCTTATGGCGAACAATTGGTACCACAGAAGTATTCTGAACGAAGAAGAGACGTCTGGGTCAAAAATGATGAAATATTCTCAAGCTTTTTTAATTACATCTGATGCGATTAATGACATAGCGCTTTATAAAACCGCGGGCTACCGTGTCAATTACAACGTATTGAAGAAGAGTATCAATTATGCCACATTTTATGCAGCATTCTCTGCACCTAATTTGGATATCGTCGTAGAGGCTTATAATCAAGCTGCAACTAGTGGACGCTTGGAACTTTGGAAGAAGATCGACGAATTTGTCAACAGCAGAGTTCTGATTCGGGGTAAGTGGGAATACGATCGGAGAATTTGGAAAATGTATTCTCTTGATGAGATTGAAAATGCTCATTTGGAGAATTTGGGAACGATGCAAAATTCACTGGTGAGGTCTGCATTTTATATTTTTGGAGGTGGGATCAGTTTAGCTGTTGCTGGTAGCATTGGAGAGAAAATCAAGATGACTGTCAGAGGTAGATGAAGATGGTCCCACATGTAGCATCTGGAATTGATTCATAAATTTTTTGATATGACTTCTCCTGTGAACTTTTGAAACTTATTGCACATTCTGCACACCAGAAGGCGCTTTCATTATCGTTTATTATGACACCCAATTTCGAAATTTCCATAATGGAAAGTTGAATTGTCCGATTTTACAGGAAAATGTTGACAAATCTTCACAAATAATGATCTAGTACTTCAATTTAATGCATTACAACGATGTGATCTCAGAGGTCAACCTGGCGATTTGGCACATAGTTTTGAAAGGCAATGATAAGCGAATGGATTTAAACCCGACTTGGATAAAGTTGGTGGATGTTTCCACTTTTATGGTGGTGATGAGAGACGTGTGTTCCAGTTTCCAGAAAAAAACAACATTTGATATTGACTGAACTTATTGAAAGTGACATTTAGGAACAACCAATTCCACATTTTCCATTTAAATTAGTAAAGGAAAATATATTTTACAGCATTCAATAAATACCAAATACACGACTGCGACAAAAAAAATACGATACAGCGGCAAATCGCTCAACTTCAAAATAATCGCTCACAACGACACAATAATACGTAACCACAGGAAATAAATACAAAACAGAGCAAATTAATACACACCGCGGCAAATAAATACAAAAACCGGCATAAAAATATTCAAGACCATTGACAGGATTATAATTTATGAACATTTCAAAACTCAATGCGAACATATTGTAGGTGGATTGAAAATGTTGTTGTAGTATTGAAAGTTCATTGTGACACTTGTAAAGCGAGGACTCCTTCTTGCTGGTTGAGCAGATCTCGTCTGTGTCTTCATGATGCTGACATAAACCAGCAAATTTCAAAATTGTCGACATTATTTGCATTTCTTTTTCTTAAACTGAATTTGTAAATATCTGAGATGTTGTGAAATGGGAATGACAGAGTTGACGTAGTAGCAAATGGTCATCACGTGCAAATCGTCGAAATAAGGCTGAAATATCATAACAAAGGAGTGAAAAAGTGATGGCAGGATTTTGATTTTAAGTGGGAGTAGTTTTGGATGTTGAGACAAACTCGTCACTAGTTCAATGGACTCTGTTGTTGAGCAACAATTTAGATTTTTAAATTAAAAAATTACAATGTATTCTTTGGCTATGATCCTGCCTGATTCTTGATACTTGTATAGCGTTCGTTTTTGATACTAGTTATTTTAAACTGAAAATCCGACACTCACATGAAGTCAAACGAACAAACAGACCAGCAGTGGCAGGCGAAAATATATAGAAAAAGATGAAGAGTGTGAAAAATGTGAGTGTTTTATCCTGTTTGATGTGATGGCCGTCTCTTTGATCTGGATCTGGGTTTGATAGGAGATAATTCAACTGAAACTTTGTTATTATTTTTTAATGAAATGAATAATGAGTTTCCTCTTCTTAATATTTTTTGCATCAAAAGTTTAATTTACTCGGTTGGTAGCCGCAAGTTTCCAAACTGGAGTTGAGAAGATGACCATGACGACCATAATTCGACAATGTGATCCAATGAAATGAATTGATTTTAGAAGCCATCAGAGTTATCCTAAAAAGACCAGAAATTATGTCAAAGATTATGGAAAATGATATAATATGGTGACCCATCAGAGTCGTGGGTCAAAACAATTTTTGTGGTAGAAATAGATTTCTTTAAGAAAAAAAAGGAAGGAAGAGCATTACTGGATCCAAGTGATCGTCTCCTTGACAGTTTGCATCATCGTCAAGACTTCGGTGAGTCCAAAGAAAATTGTGAAAATGAGGATTTGAAGCCAAAAGAAAAAGTGCAAAAGTTCAAATGGCGCCAACATCCAAACGATTATTGAGTTCCCTTGTAACTGTGGACTCAAGTGGAAGAAGAGAAAGATTGGAAATGTTGGATATCGCCACAAGATGGCTGATACACAAATAAGGAGAAAGTTCACAATAAATTGGATTGTGACACTCAAAATTTCTTGAAAATTCAGTTCATTTTTGATCAACCACCACTTTGACTTGTTCACATAAACTGAATCCTCTTTGAGTTGAATGTTGTTTAGAAACTTGAGGGTCAAGTCGAGATTGACAAAGAACAGAGTATGACAAAAGTACATCATGTTCATTCCAAATATTGTCAGAATTGAGAGAAAAGCGACATTGGCTACTGGTATCGGGTCTTCCAGTAGAGACCAGATTAAGACGAATTGTAAATGGAAACATCGAATTAGGGAGTAGATCCACCAGATACTGAAAATCACGAGATGCCATCTTGATTTTTGCTTTGAAGCTCTCAATGTTTCCAGATCAAACTTTATTGGCAGGACAGTGCAAACATTTAGTTAGTCAATTTTCTTATCTGTATGATAAGAAAATTGACTAACTAAACTTGAGTTAATCCGCAGATAGGCGAAGTCCTTGGTATTTATCGTAGAATGTCCACAAGCAAGAAAAGCATTAGAATATTTAAAGAAGTAACTAAATTAATATGTTGACTCTTTCAAGTATTCAGTTTCAGGCAGTGTTCAATTGTGGTCTTCATACAGAAACGCGATTTTTCAAAAAATTCTACGTTTTCCCCCAAAATCTATATTTTCTACTTTCGTCCGTCAGGGGTTATGGGGCTTCTAAAATAAAAATTAAATGAAGTGAAAAAACTTTGATAAGGTCTGAAAGTTTCAGTCTTCATTTCCTTCAGTCCTGGAAGATGTCAAGTTGTCTACGTATTTTAGCCATTTGAAAACGATTGATTGATTTAATGAATGGGGAAAATATATTGGTCAGGTAAAAATGTAGCAACTTGCGGTAAAAAATACAAAACTCCGGCAAAAGGTCCAAAAAAACGTATATATCTGTGACCCTTGAAATTCTGTACAAGGTCGTGTTGAGACTTGCTGAAACTATTGACCTATGATCTGTGTCGAATTTAAAGTTTAAGTTGTCTCAACTGACGTTGACACTTCAAAGTCCCTTGGAGACTTGTCCCCCTAACGTAGGGTCAAGTTTTATACACCATTAGAAAGTACTTAAAATTGTGTACAAGGAAGCGTTGAGACCAAGTGAGACTATAGCGATTAAAACTTTAAAATTATAATTCTAAATGTATTTCATACTTAGTGGGAGGAGCTAAGATTTTGGCTACCGCCCCGGAATCTTATCGTGGTTTTGTTCTGACGGAAATGCTTTATATGTTTCCCATTTTTATTGTCAAAAAAAAGTAATCTTTATTGTACAACTGGCTCTTTTTATTGTCAAAAAAAAATTTGCTCATTCCTAAATTTGGACACAAACTGATTATCGTTTCGTAAAATCCAGTTTATACCATTTTTACTTGTTTGACAAAATAAAAATTTTGCCTGGTAAAAAAATTAAAATGCCAGTTTGACAAAATGATTAATTTTTTTTTGTCTAAATCAGAATATTGTTTGACAAAATTCAGTTTGAAACTTAAAATTTTTGTGGTTTCACACAATAATTAACACCAAAACTCTATTCCACTTTCTTTTATGCTGGACAAATATTCATGAAACTTTTAGATATTATCAATAAGTGTGATTAATTCTCTATCGTGTAACAACATTAAAAACTTTGGAAAGAGAGAATATATTAATTAACAAAAATATACACTACCCAAATTCAACTCTGCTGGATAAGAAATAGTCCACACATCGTACAAGTCAATCAACAAACACTCCCCCATCATCGATGTTTTATGACAGTTTTGATCCGGTTTTCAAACAATGTGGACGACCTTGCACCCGTTTCTGTGATATCAATTTATGTACCTCATGATCAAAGGTAAATTTCTGTACAATCAGCTAGTGGGTGCATCGTCGTCCACATATTTTTGGCGAGCCAAAATATCGTGTCTTGTTCGATGGATGTCTTTCCATTTTGCAACACTGGTTGGGAAAAACTTCTCCGCTGTGTGGATTCTCAAATGTTTCCTCATTTCATCTCAACTGTAGCTTCTGTAAAGAGAGTGGGGACAAAGAAAGGGTTTATACCCCTTCTGGCTTCCCCAGTGCCGTTTCATGGTGGATGATTGGTTAGATTTATAGGGAAACATTTGTCTTTCTTGCCCTTCTACTTCCCCTCCCTACCAAAATGCATCAGCAAATAAAATTTCAGTTAGGCATTTCTAACATTTAAATAATCGATCATCTGAATGAATTTGATTAATGTATTTTTGTAAATTCTCGTTGGTTCGAGTGGGTTGTGCATTTAGTTCTGACACGACGACTAGTTTATTGTCAATCCATTTGAATCCATTATCTTTCCTTAGTAATATTGTGACACTAACAAAAGTAAGAGGTAAGAGGTTTGCTAAATTAGAGTTCCATTTGTTCAAATGCAATTCTAAACAAGAATCCATTTGAAACATTAAGTTACAAATTTATATTTAAGTTTTGCCAAGAATCCACCGTTCCAATTCAATTGAAAACCGACGGTCTGAAATTCGTTGACTGTACTGGAATCCCCTACTCATTAATTTAGCACATAGGCCTTACATAAAACAGATAAAATTCTCCAGCCTCTATAAAAAGGTAATCCCCAAACTCCTATAAGAATCCCTGGTTTTCTCGTGCTAAATAATTTGGTACAATACACATGTGGTCAATATTAAAATGAGCATATTTCCAATTCCCAATTCATTATCTATGGAAATTCATATCTCATCAGCTGATCAGAGACATGGGCGTATCTGCCAATTATCATTTCACTTTTTTAATGGCAACCACCCAAATGGTAGTGACCACGGCAATGCCACAGATCTCATTCAAGACATCACTCGATCATTTGGTACATCCAGACACAATTAATGTCCTGGATCTTTTCAAATTCTCTAGACTCACCATTCACGTACCTCCAACAGAATCCCTTTTATCACAACTGCTCATCCTCCATTTTCAAAATGATCAAAGTCCATTTAAACTTTGTTCCACAAACTACAAAGATCTGTGTGAATCCTTCGATAAACCAATTTTCCTGGGCCCAGTGGCCCATCTCCTGGTAGCTGAAGAAACTTCACCCCATTCTCCAACTCTCACTTTCGTCCACATGTTTTTCCAAGCCTACATGCAAAATCAATTTCGAAGTGTCCTGCATGACTTTGTTGGGATTTTCCATCAATTAATTTCTCATCAGTTTGTAAAATCATCACCAGAGGGCTTAAAAACAAGCCCAGGAGTCAATGAATCGTGCTATGCTCCATCAAACATACTTGAATTTTTCATTCAACTCGATACAACACAAATAATCTCTGCATCGATTGTGGACCCTTTCTACATTAAGGCTGACCCCTGGATCAAGTTGATTGACCTTGATATAAAATCGCTTGTTCAATTGAACAACCGAAAAAATTGGGTTGATTTTCTTTCAAAAGTCAAAAGGTACACGAGGAGTCAAAGAAAAAAGTTCTGGCTTGGTAATTTCATTGGGTTTGTAAGTGAACCGACAGAAATTAACCTAATCGAGAAGGGTGTATTGGACTGGACAATGAGACAAATTTTAATGCAAAAACTTCCTGCATCAGGCGACCTCAAAACGTACAGCGACATCCTTGGGCACTTAAACATGACCCTTGATACAGGGCCCTGGCTTATGCATCACAATGAAAAAAGATGCATCACATCCACGCTGCGTTGTTCAGACTGTAGCAGTCAACAATATTTTCATTCCAATGATCACATTAAATTGATTTCAGATTACAATTATGGGATCATGTATCAGACGATTAAGAGACCTATTTCACTGGAAACAGAATCTTCCCTCCTGTCGCTATTCACCCCCTTCACATGGAACCTCTGGCTTCTAATTGGGTTAGCGATAATTTGGCGGATTTTGATGTTCAAGCGATTTAGACGAGATTTCGGCTGGGTCGTGATGTCAGTAATTACACCGCTATTTTTGCAGATTTTGCCACAACGGCGACATCTTTTTCATTGGATGAAGTCGCAATACATTTGGATCGCAATGAGTATTGTACTGGCTCAATTTTATTTGATGGAGTTGCAGAGTAGGCGAATTGTCAATAAAGTTGAGATACAAGAGAGTAGCGTTGAACAGCTGGTCGAGGCAGGATACAAATTTATGACATTGTCGGTGGATGACAACAGCGACGAATTTGTGAGGATGAACCTGCTTGAGTTGGCAAATCTGTCGGATGCCTGGGACCCGCGTTTGGGCCTTATAGCGAACAATTGGTACCACAGAAGTATTCTGCACGAAGAAGAGATGTCTGGGTCAAAAACGTATAAATATCCTATAGCCGCTTTTATTGAATCTGATCTGGTCTATGGCTTGGCGCTTTATTACACCTCTTGTCAGCATACCAACAACAATGTGTTGAAGAAGAGTATTAATTATTCGACGTTGTATGCAGCATTCTCAGCACCTAATTTGGATATCGTCGTAGAGGCTTATAATCAAGCTGTTGCTAGTGGACGCTTTGAACTTTGGAATAAGATCAGCAAATTTGTCAACAGGAGAGTTCTGATTCGGGGTAAGTGGGAACATGATCGGAGAATTTGGAAAATGTATTCTCTTGATGAGATTGAAAATGTTCATTTGGAGAATTTGGGAAC
>JAQHQX010000025.1:0-29754 GCA_034694425.1 Arrhopalites sp. Gr-Col-00791
TGTTAAGAAAACATGCAGAGCATCGCCAAGCATATCAACTTGTGTTATGAGCTGCTCAATATTAAAATCTCAAAATAAATTCCATTTAAATTAAATGATTTAATTGAGATAAAATCATGATTGTCTCCATAAGTAAATGATTTTAGGATGTTTGTTGAAAATTTCAACTTGAAATATATAAATAAAAGTACTTTAACCATTCTAATAATTCTACCGTCATCGTTCAAGATGGTGAGACTTTTCAAAAATAAATATCAGCGTCGTACTGTATGGAAATGTGGACGTACCTTAAGGTTTTAGTAAACTACATGTCACTGAAAATGGTAAGCTTGTTACTGACTATGAATTGGCTTGAAACGTCAATTCCAATTAATTTGTTTGCCAATTGCAATTGTCATCTAAAAATACCTTTTGTGGAAATTCAATTTTAATTCGATGTTCGAGTTGGGAAAAGCTCACATTTCAAGTCCATTTTATGAAAATGCATTGAGATTATTTGTAAAATCAATGAAACCTTTCCTTTACTTGATTGTAAACAAAATCAATTCATTAAAAACTTGATCATGGATTGTCATTCATCCATTTGTCTAAATTAACTTGTCAATTGTGATTTCCTTCCACTCAGGAAAATTCTCTAATAATCCCTAATGAAAATTAAAAAATATCATCCCCCATAATTTCATACAAATACCCTACACCTTCTCCACTAATTGAGTCAATTTCAATCTCTCAAAGTTGGAGAAACTGTGGAAAATGGAGATTTCCGAACACACGCTCAATTCCATCGAAACTGAAGGATTTCAAAGTGTCTTTGCTCAAATCAAATAATTTCTCCATGAGCCTCATCCACTTTCTTTTCCATCACAATTCAGAAAGTTAAAAGAGTTGCAAAAACGAAGCGTCAAAAAAAACTATTGAAGGTTACTAAAATAAATTTTACGAAATCACAAAAACTGGTTCGAGTAATTCTGACGAAGGTTACAAGTGGCTACAAAACATGAGCTTCCCAATATTAGTGCCAAAATGGCAATCCAAATATTCATCTGAAATGGCTGCAAATAAACCTCAACCGACTCCCCTAATGCCTGAACGCTGTCTGCTGTGATAAATTTGAAAGCTTCAACGGAATCTACAACACAAACATCTGTCAAGTGTGTGCCGCCAAGGAGTCTGCTAACGTCTTCTCCGTTGGGCATCCAAAATTGTATAAAGACCTCCTTGAAACGATCGTCAGTGATAGTTCTACATATTACTAAGGAGTGTTGTACAGTTCAAAGCCGAATAAAGAAAAGACAGACTGGCCAACATGAGTGAAATTGGATGTCGTCTACTTGCGGGTGATGCCGATCCCAACACGAAACCCTCCTTTAGTTGAACTATCGCTGTTTGGTAGTCAGATACTTCTCCTTTATTGTTCGTTCATTAAATTTCCAATTCATGATGCGGCCATTGTCTGTGACATTCCAGCATTTCCCTTAAGCAGCCCCCATTCAGTGGACATTCAAAAACTTTGAAAATAATATCAAATTTTCCTCGAAACCAATAGAAATAGCAGGTACCAAAGATGCTGCCATTTCCATTGGCGACTCTTGTTTCAAACAAGTTCATCTGGATGTTTGGAACAGTTGGATTCCGGTTAAATTCTGGTATAGTGTTTCCAACTTCATTTTCAATCAGTATCAAAATCAATTCATAGGATTTCGATTTCTCCATAGCATGAAGACTACGTATGGACTGCTTCATTGATTCTGCATGGAAATAAAACCATAGATTTGTTCTCCATTCTATAGTTGGGTAAATGAGAATGTGGCATTTCACATTTCTGAGATGAGAGAAAGCTTTTCGCAAATTATCAATTCGTGTATCTATCATATATCTGACCTCGGTTAGATGACGATGTAATGTTGTGTAAAGGACGAGGGAGTGGGTGGTGCTGAATGGTCGACCATCTCCACCTTCCCCAATATCCACCTGAGAGTCAAAGAGCACATAGAGGAAACAGAGACTGTCGTCACCAAACACTTTATTTAATTGTATGACGGTTCTTTTTGTCCGGTTATCTGATCCTGGCGTTTGCATCAACTTCAATTGTAATTACCCAGAAGATAAGAAATACAATGACTTTGCCCATCATCTTGTAATTCTGTACTTTCAATTCTCAGAAAAAATTAGTACAACAAAATTTCCTGCTCCTGAAAGCAAGTCGTGAATAAGAATTTCTAATTGAATCGTCTCGTGAAGTCAGCTCGTTGTTTGCTTAACAGTTTTTCTGATTCCAACCTCCTCTACTTGCTTTCAAATGGATTTAGTCAAAATACAGTCAAATGTGCCAGTAAATTGTACGCAAGAACCTGTACTAGGACAGCATTGACATTCTATTAGCAAAAATATGTTTACGAAGCCTTTGAAATCTCGAATTAAATTTTAAATCAGGGCAATTGCAAAATGAATTGTGTTGAGTAGAAGGTTCTTTTGCTGGAGGTGGGAGATGGAGATGGATGAAATTGAACGTTTGTGAATGTGGACTGAGGTGAATGACGAAGCTCGAGTATTCCTCTATTGGGTTGTGGTGTCGACAGTTTCGCTCTCCTTCAACAAATCGGATCGATGGAGACGAAGGCCAAGTAAGAAGACAAAAGTTAGTAGTTTGTCAGGACACGCGTCGAGTTTTGAGCGACCCACACTGTGCCTGATGGGTGAAAAAACCGTATTGGCCGAATAGCCTGAATTTCAGTGCCATAAACAACCAAAATGTCAGAACGATTCATAAAACCTCAATATTTTGATCCGACTCGTGTCAATTAGATCGATTCGGGTAATATCAGATTTTCACCCTTATCTTCGCCAAACGTGGTCATTTCTGAACGAAATTTGAAAGAATTGGTAGGAAATAGCATCCGAGAGATAGGAGAAACTCAATACCATTCATTTGACAATTAACGTGACCCTAAAGGTCATTATAGGTCACATAACGATATTTCAACCTTGGGGGTCAAATAGGGTGTTAATGATATTTTGTGAGGTCGGGAGACACTTTAGAGTCGTCAATAAAATCACTTTCTGGGTCACTTAGGTCGTTCTTAAATTGAAATTGACAATAATTCATTAACAAAATTATTTGCACTTTTCGTCGATTTTGTGAATTTTTTTACTGGTAGTGCATGACCTTTCCAGAATATACGACATAGCCCTAAGTAGTAGACACCTTTGAAGGTGCTATTAACAATTTTTACTGAAATATTTGTTTGTAGACGAGTGAGATCTGATTTGTTGAAATTTTTGTGTTTCTGAATGAAGAAACCGAAATTAACCTGGAATTTTCGGGGTGGCGGCTTGTGGCAGCCAAATTTACGAAAAACATAATCTAGAGTGAGTGTAGATCAAGCTGGAACAAACAGTAGGTTGGCAGCTGTTGGAAGTTTGCTTTTATGACATTTGAAAGATATCCTATTTACTCCAAATGCAAATTCAAGCTTTCAGGAGTAATTTTGGGGGACTACAGTTTTTTTTTAAATTTTGATATTTCACAGAAATGTGCTCTGGATGGAAGTAAATGATTTAGTGAATTCATTTGGTCCCGTTCTTGAAGTTTCATTTTTAGCGAATTTACGTTTTCTTTTCATCCGGTACAGTGTGCGACCGATTGGTTGAACTCAAATGTTTCACATTAGTTGATTGTCCAGGGAATGTTCAAATGGGAGTGATTCTCGCGTGGAAAACGATTCCAATCAACTGCAAAAGCATCAAGTAAGTTACAAGATAAAAAGTTTCTGGCATGAATTGTGTTCACGGAAAACAACACAAGTGGAGTTAAAAAGAATTAAACAGAACCAACTTGTACACCATTTGTTCTCCGTCCTGCCGGTAGAGGGTGGAGGTGGACAAATATGAAATCAAAACTAAATAGTTTTGCTCCTTGTTTTGGAATTTTGTTTGATTCCATTTCCCGTTTTGCCTGTGAAGTATTCCCAGGGTGGCTCATTTCGATAGTGAGATAACAAAAAAAATTGCTGGTAGAGTGGGTGATCGACAGTTTTTTTCTGTCCTTCAACTAGTCGGGGATCGATGGGTACGAAAGCCAGCCAAAAAGACAAAAGAACAAGAGGATATTGTTAGGAGGAGACGAGTGGAGTTGTGAGCGACGCGTCGCTGGACCAGATTCAAGAAAAAAGCGAATTTTGTGTCTAATGACTTTTTTCGCTTGAGAAATCTCCCCACTACCTGACCAAACTCAAAATATAATTTTAAAATTGTTTCGGAGCATTTTGAAAATGATGGTTGATCTCATCGTCAGTATGTACTTCCATGTAATCAAATGCAAAATTAACCAACTTCAATGACAAAATTCTACGAAGGTCGCAGGTTTTCGTAGCCAATTTTGGTGAAATAGTTGACTACAAATAGAACTTAAAAAATTGCAGCTCAATTTAGGTCGGATCGAGCTTGCAGTGAAGTTGGGCAATTGGAAAACTACCCAACTTCACTGCAAGTTCGATCCGACCTGGTCTGACTGAATGCAATTTGTAATTTTCAAAATAAGGTTTGCACCACAAGATCATTTTTAAATATTTTGAATGTTAGACGAATTGTGCTCCTATCAACCCCACATCAATTCCTACCTTCATTTCTCCAATCTGAGTCACTTCAAAAATCAACCCCTGTTCGCTTTCATATTGAAATCATATTTCAATTTCATATTAATCCAGTGTGCGTGTGACGGGTGCAAGGAAAAAGCGAATTTTTGAAATGTTTGTACTTTTCATGAGGAATATGGGAAAGTTGGTTAAAATAACCACAATTCAATTTTATAGTCCACGTTTTGGATTTTCATAATGCTGTGGACGTGTGTACATAAATGGAATTAAATGGCCAAGAGGACAAGTTTAAACTCCTCGTGTTTCTGGGGTCACAGGTTGTTGCAGCCACTTTTCGTGCAAAAATCATCCAAATTGATTGCATTGCAACTTTTCACAAGTCCCAGCTTGGCATCCCCCAGCACTCACATGCGACAACACTTTCAAAATTGCCCATTTATGCTAATGCAATTGAAGTTTTCAAAAATCATTTGCTGCCTCTATTATTTTTTCTGAATTTTTAAAACTTTACCACAATGTGACGTTGCGGTAAATACCGTAAATACTTGAATTATTGCCTCTCTTAAATTACCGCTCCTTCGCAGGATATAATCCATAAGAATGCATGCGCGTACACAAAGCCATAACGAGCGATTTTTTAATTATGGCCGGGCCCCATAATTCAAAAATACTTTCGGTAAACAGTTTTTAGTGCCATTTGTTGAAATATTCGCAACTCGATATTTTTCTGAAAATTCGTTTTTCTTTTCTTTTAGCCGTCACAGTGTGCATCGACTTTTCCCCAAATCAGATGAAAAGTTTTCCTGAGTGCAGATTTTAGTATTAAAGTGCATCGATCTACATAATAACAAAGGGTATCACTTATAAGAAAATACCCAAATATTTGCCTAAAATATTCATATATTCCTATGCAATGGCCCCAACAATTTCTCAAGCTTGTTTGATACGGTCCTTTGTAAAATTATTTCAATGAAGATTCAACTAGTTTTGATGAGGATTTTAAAATTTTGAGGAGGCGATATTTTAATTTAATTGAAATGGTGATAAGATATGATGAATTCAAATGCATAATTGAAAAAACTCCTATTCATAGGAAGTAGTTTAATTTCTTTGGTCGATTCTTGAAAAAACTTGAAAAAGTTGTACTTGAAGCCAGAGAAAACTGATAGTTTACTTGTCATTAAATGTGATTACAGATTTTTGTGGAGGAGTATCATTTTATATTTACCACCATTAAAGCAATCTCGAATTAAATCTGTTGTGTATCCCATTTTATGAAAAAATTGTTGAGAATTTTGAAAGGACATTGTTTGTAAATAGGAGAGATTACATTCTTGTTTTTTACCCAGTTGATGAATTTTTTCCATGAGTTTCCTACCATAACCTTGATTCCTGTAGTTTGGACTCACCCAAATTTGATCTGTGTAAACAGCTTTGAAAACAATACAACCATTTGCTCCAGCAATTAATTGGCCATTTTCATCACGAATGAAGAATCCAAAAGAGGGTTTACAATTACTTCCCTTTAATCCAAATGCTCTTGCTTCTAAATCCATTTTCTCGGTCATGTAATCCGTATCTTCATCTTTCAGGTCATGGGTCAATTCCAAAGAAAACTCTGGACTGTCCATTCTGTAGTGTAAAGGAATTTTGATGATGAACAGTTTATTAAATGATTCATTTCAATAAAACTTTTATTACCTTACAAGTTTTTTGAATATACACAAAACAATTATGGGTCGTCTGTAATAATTATTTCGTATGTCGTATTTATTTCCTATTCTCAATCCAACACTAGAATAAAGTTTACATTTGAAACGTAACCATCAAATTTCACTCTTCACTCTTGATGATGAAGAGAACTTTCATTTAACATTCAACAAATGCTATTAATAAACGATAGATAATATTAGGTTAGTCGTACATATTATTTGTCTAATTAAATGAACAACCTTTTGATAAACGATAAATTGATATAAAAGATAACGATATAATTTACAATATCAAAATCAAATGTGAAATTTCATCAGCAATTTTACTGAACTAAAGCGACATTAATTATGCAGTATTTTTATATGTTAAATACAACCAGGGAAAGAAATTCCTATGCTTTTTCCAACGTCCCAAAGTCCTGAAACGTGTTGCATGCTCTGGACTAGACTTTTAGTTTGTAGTGAAAAGTGTTGCACAGTCCGGCAAAAAATTTGTTTCAGTTTAAGACAAAAGTAGATTGCGATGTCAGCAACTGCGTACATTGTCATAGTTGTAGTTGAGTGACACTGAAATTTTTATGCCCTTTGATGAAATATTCCTCTAAAAAAAACTTCACAAATTGTCAACTTTGAACATTTATAATAATTTTCCAAAGTCGCTCTTGTCTCTTTTAATTTTATGTCACGGAAATTGCAATAGAAATGCAGTGACCTTTAAGGCTCTCCACGAGTCGGTTTTTCAACCGACTCGACTCGACTCGTCTCTAATTTGACGAGTCAACCGATGGTTGACCCGCAAGTTGAGTGAATGAACAGAGAGGAAAAAACGTTTTGTTCGTCATGTACATATCACGAGTCAACCGACGGTTCACTCGCCGAATCGGTTGAATACGAGTCGAGTCAACCGATTCGAACGAGTCAACTCGTCGGTTGACTCGTTTCCAACCGACTCGTGGAGAGCCTTAGTGACTTTGGCAAAAAGTTGTGAGTTTTGTGAGTCATAAATTAATATAACTACAGCGTTTCCATGTCATATGGTAGACGATGTTAGATTTATTATGCAACCAGACTGTAACCCGTTTTCGAGTTTACGGTGACATACAGGCTTATACGAGCGAAACTAGGACGTTAGAAGAAATTCACTTCGTCGTTAAGTTATACGTTAACTGTAAATAAAGGGCGTGGAGTTGCTCAAAGATACATCATGACGAGCATCGCGTTCATGATGAAACACTGTATAAAGGGTGGCTCTTATGGGGCAAGAACAGAAATGTCTATCGGAATTTTAAGCGGAGCAATCGACCTTTCCGGAAGTTTAAAATACAAACAATCTGATAGTAGATCAAAGAATATACTAGAAATAAGTTTTCAGATTAATCAGGCAACGAAAAAAATTGAAATTGAACCGTGTCAGGTTTTAGCAGAAAGAAACTACCAGTACAAGAATGTTCGGGCCACTATGATGTCATGTCTAGACCCATTTTTTATTCCCCCTGTTGAAAATGAGCGAATTGAATTACTCACTCATTTTCAACGTGATGCTAAATAAACAGCATCACAATTCCCAAACCACAGGCCATAAAACACACCTGTGAGCCCTGAAACGAGAGAATTTCTGAGTATAAGCTTCTATTGAAATTGGTAATTTCAATAGAACACTAATAATATTAAATTGTCAGTAATTGGAATAAGTAAATATCTAAGATGAACATTTCACCTGTGTCAATAATTAAGTCATTTTAAGTCGCTATTAAATACATGCTATGTGCATCAATATGACGCACATAGTTTAAGTTAATAAATAGTCAAAATTGTGGTATATTACAGAGCTCTCTAGAAACAATTTTGTATCACACAGTTCTCGGGTCTCCACTGCCTCCATAGTAATGGACAGTGTAAATGAAATGGATTCAATATCCATTTCATCGTACAACGAAGCAGTTGTACAAATTTTCTCTATAATTCAATATCCATTTCATCGTACAACGAAGCAGTTGTACAAATTTTCTCTATAATTCAATATCCATGTCATGTACAATTCAACGTACATTTTTTAACTAGCAAATAAAGTTATTATTCAAAACCAACAATCATTTATAACCAAGTTACATTTCAGATTTTTATTTCATTAATCGGTGGCGTAACATTTCAATAGCCAACCGACAAAGAATATCGCAGACATGAAAACAAACCAAGTGGTAGTAGGCATAAAACACAAATAGTCGACGACGTTGATAATACAGACGAAATAGAAGGTAGTCTAAAAATGAGTCTGTCAAAGTTCTTGCCATTGCAAGGGAGTGTAGGTGCAGGAGGTCATGTGGAAATGAGAAAGTGTTCAAGAATGGAAATAGCCCATCTCGAAGTCATTCGGGAAGCCAAACGTTATTTTTGTCAATGAGCCATAATCATAAAAAATACGTGCTCACATCAACTTAATTTAAGAAAAAAATTGTAATCAGAGTCCAAAAAAGACTCAAACATTTACATATCATGTCCACTTGCAAAATTGTCATTGCAATAACTTGACCAATAAATTTATTTACATTGGTCAAAGCGAAAGGAACGACAAAAGCTGGGAGCTTAGTGACTCCAATTAGAATACTGGTTCTTTCTGTTATGTTTAAAATAGCAATACATAGTTGATACTTTTGTATATAATCTCAAACAATTCAATACGCCAAGAGATTCTTAGACAGTCAAGATCCCAACTTTGTCACAGACAGTTGGCATCATCCATTCGCATCGGGCAAGTGGACGCGTCCTGTAATGAACGCAACTGACTCAAACTTTTGATTTGAATAAATTTTACATTATTTCATCATTAGACTGAATCTCCTGCTGTCGCTTCAAACCCTTGATTTTATTTCGCACAAGTCATTGGGTGTGGACTTCAGTATAATCTGTTTTTTGGTTCACTGGTAAAAGTCGACTTTACCTCTGACCTCAGAAAAACAGAAAGAACTCATCAAAGTTAGAAAATTATTTACGCATTGAGTACACAATGGACGTAGAAGCAACAGTAGGGTCGTTCATTTCAGTACATGATTTCCATACATTTGTTAGAAAAATCCCTACAACGCTAGCGTGAGATACAAAACTCGGTAATCCAACACACGTCACAGTAGCTCATATGGATGATATAATAAGCCATTGTTGGCCCAATATCACTAGACAGCTCATTGCACATTCACTCCATAGATTTGACAATGCATTTCTGTACGAATTGTTGAACGATTTAACCGATGCTCTTGAAAGACAACAGTTCGTACAGGATATAGTAACCAAAGCTAGAAGTCTCAGAAATTCCTTTCCGAACAGTTTTGTAATTGAGCTACACGATAGCACAAACGGTGTCCTGGATTCAATAGCATCCGTGAAAGATAGCGTGATAAAAGTGTTTACAGCTGTCGAGAATAGTAAGTTTGGAGTTGCTAGATTAATGGAACGGCATTGCGCCAATGTGCGTATGCTCAATCATCTAAACATAACGTCGCTTGAAAACATGTACAAAAATAAATGCTCGCTGTAGGGATAGATTAGGATATACACTGTGCTTGAATAAACCACATTGAGAGCATGCATAAATTAACAATGTTTAAGCTCGTGTGGATCCTCACATATCTTTGGCTGTCAGCTCGTTCAAGACAGTTGAACTGTCTTGAACCTGCTGATGATCAGAGTTTTATTCATGTACGGTTGTACAGTGGTAATTATTCCACGAAGCGTGGAATAATTCCCTTTGTCTCAACTGTCATGAAATAAAGAATTGAAAGTGGGTTGATTGAAATTTATTCTATTTCAACTCAAAACCATATTCTATAAAATAAATTTTAGTATCTTTTTGCCTCTGAATCTGATTTGGCTTAAAATTGGGCTTTCATTTTTCTTAAGCATAGATATTCATTTTACACCATCGTACCATATGTTGACCTGTCCACTTTTTGGACACATCAGTGCTGATTTTAATGAAAAAGGGCCATTGGCCTGGATTTCGTGGGAAATCCAAACCTCTCAATCAATATTATGGGATACGACACTGCAAACGAAGAATATGAAGGACCCGATTATTTCGACAAGATTCTGCAAAATGAAAAACTATCTATGGAACAAAGAAGAAGTATTCGCCTCGAAAATATCTAGAAGACCATCAACAAAAATATTTATCCATTATACGTTTTAAAACACAAAGGAAAACCGATTGACCTACTAATAATTGGACACGAAACTGATCAACATTAATTCATAATCAAGACCACACTTGGGAAGTACAGTAAAACCCGACATGGTCCTCGAACTTTCAGATTAAAGGACAAAGAGTCGGATATTTGTCCGCCGATGAAATTTCCAGCCGGTTCCAGCTAAAATTTATTTGAGGACATCACATAGTTTTTGATCCAGACTCCGCGTAAATTTTTTTGCGTGTAACTCTCAAAGTCATTGCAAACAATCGTGAACACAACAACAAACAAAAGTGCAGTGAAATCTTTGATAGCTAAATTAATTCAGTGCTTTCGTTCCAATAATTCCTTTACTGGTTGAAGCCAGAACGAGGTGAACTGCAGTATCATTATAGTGGGATTCCTTGCGCTTGATGATGTGACAGTCGCCCTTGATCTGACCTTGAAGTGATGGGAGCATCTGATATCGTTGTTCCCACACACACAAAAAGGTACTGAGTATTTTATTTTTCACAAAGAAATTCTTGTTGAGTATATCTTGCAATGCATAAAAATAGCAACTCAATCCTTTAATGTAATATTACGTTGTCTCTGTATAAATCACTCCTTCAGAAGTCATGGTCATATACAAGCTTTAAGGATTCACAACAGTGAATTATGAAGTACCTTATGAGTGAGGTGCCGTTTCAAAAACACGAAGTATTCACAAAAGCATTAAATGCAATGAGTGTAGTCATGGGTACTCATCATGGAAATGAAAAAAGTGCTAAAGAAATTTTTAAAACTCCTGAAGCTCATGAATATGATAAAAACAAGTTCTTGAGCTCCCTGATCTGTGGGGTGTGTATACTGAAGGTATCCTAATTCATGCCGACTACAAACAGTAAGCAGTTTTTATGCAATTAATAACCAATGATCCAATGGTCGTCGTGACAATAGCAAGGAAAATCTCTAACTTGGAGTTAAAATTTTTGAAAATTTTATATTTTTAAAAAATTCAAACGGTCCTTTGTATCCTCCGAGTATTATTCAAGTGGATATTACTGAGATTCCAGAAGTACTTACACAGCTTCAAGATAACTTAGAAAAAATTTTCAATAGTGAAAAGGACATATCAACCCCTTCACTATTGGCTCTGGGTTTTATTGGTCAACTACATCGAGGAGAGAAGGAATTTTCTAATTTTGAGGTTTGTTGGAGGACATCCTCTGGTAAAATCTTCATCCGCTTCGATTTTGTAAAAACCTTTTTCTATATGATAAACATTTTGGAAAAAAAGAAGAATACAGAATATTCCCAGTGGCCTGGGTCTTCAATCCAAATCAGTGGAGGAATAGCCAAGAAACAAATTGAATTTTTAAAGGTAAGAAATTTAACTATTTTTTTAAACGAAAATTTCAGTTATTCATTTTTATTATAGAATTATTCTTTCCCATGTACCAAGAATTTTCGATCCTCCCAATTTTCTCTGCCCAGTCACCATTGTTGGTAAACTCCTCATTCAAGCCTTGTGGACAAGAAAAATCGATTGGGACTCGCCCATTGATGAAGACCTCCTCCAATCTTGGCGGTCCTACGTCTCAACTTTAAACTCAATAAAAAAATTGAAAATCCCACGTTTCGTCGATTTTTCACCAAGCTGCCAATTCGAACTTCATGGATTCTGCGATGCCTCAGAGAAATGCTACAGTGCATGTATCTATATTCGCATCAAAACAACAACAAGCAGCTACTCAAGTCACCTTCTACAAGCTAAGGCTAGAGTAGCCCCTCAAATTTACTTCGATTCCTCGACTCGAGCTTTGTGGAGCCCTCCTCCTCTCACGTCTCATGGACTCAACGGTGAAGGTGCTCCCAGAGAAACCAATTGCGATCCAATTTTGGACTGACAGCACAAACTGTTTACATTGGCTAAATGCTCCAGCTAATAAATGGAAGGTTTTCATAGCTAACCGAATTTCTGAAATCCAAGAATTATCATCTCCTTCACAATGGCACCATGTCATTACTACTAAAAATCCTTCTGACCTTCCAACTAGAAGCATGACCCCAGTTCAACTACTTGCCTCCTCACTTTGGTGGTGCGCGCCAAATTGGCTCAAGTCAAATCCACTTCCAATTAATCCCATTTCTGGAACAGAGTTGGACATCAAGTCACTCGAACTCAAGTCTCCTCCAGTCTTAGTTCACATCATTGACGCTGATCCAGTGAACGATTGGCTATACAAATTCTCATCTTTATCAAGACTTAAACGTGTAACAGCTTATGTTCATCATTTTGTTTACAATACAAGAAAACCAAATGACAAACGCTCTCGCCCCATCTCTGTCTCGGAGTTCCAAGATGCTCTATCTTTCTGGATTAAAGCTACACAAAACAACATCTTTTTCGACGACATCCGCAAGCTGAGACAGAACTTACCTCTATCAAAGAAAAGTAAGCTTCTGTCCTTATCCCCATTTATCGACCCTCAAGGAATTCTTCGTGTTAGTGGTAGTCTACAAAATTCAAGAATTCCAGAGGCGCAAAAACATCCAATTCTATTACCCCAACGCCACTTCTTCACAATTTTAATTGTTCGTGACTGTCATTATCGCTTACTCCATGCAGGCCCCACTCTGATGAAAGCACATTTACATCAAATGTACTGGATTCTAAATTCCAAAAGCGCCGTTCGCCAAGCCTACCGTGGCTGTGTCACATGTATCAAACATGCAGCAACCACACAACAACAACTCATGGGTAACCTCCCGAATCCACATTCAACTCTTCAATTCGCCCATTTGTTGTCTGTGGTGTAAATTTGGCTGGTCCATTTAATGTCCTTCCAGTGAAAGGCAGAGGAAAAACCTCAGTCAAAATGTGGATAGTCACTTTTGTCTGCTTCTCCACCAAAGCTGTTCACCTCGAGCATGTACAAGGACTCTCAAAGAAAGCCTTCCTAGCCTGTCTCCGTCGATTCATTAGCCGACGTGGCATCTCTCAAATCTGGTCCGATCAGAGCAGAAATCTCGTCGGCACCAACAATGAACTCCTCCACCTCAAATTGCAAGAGCTCATGGTCGATTCAGACCTACTTCAAGAACTAGCGAACCTCTCCATTCAGTGAAAGTTTAATCCTCCCTCTACTCCTCATATGGGTGGACTTTTGGAAGCAGTCGTCAAGTCCGTCAAGTATCACTTCCGTCGAGCAGTCACTTCTGCCCTTTTTAATCTGGAACAGCTCCTTACACTTCTTTGTCAGATTGAAGCTTGCCTTAATTCAAGACCTCTCGTTGCCATGTCAACCGACCCTTCAGACTTTCAAGTCCTGACTCCTGGTCATTTTTTAATTGGGCAACCTCTCCTCACCTAAATATCTGCACACTCTTCAAGCTCGTTCCAAATGGACATCAAGTCAAGAATTCTACATTCTACACATCAACGCCTCAAGTTCAGAGGCAGTTGAAATGAATGACCTCTTACAAATTCAAAGTGGCGGATCGACTTGCAAAGTCGTTATATGCGACGTAAATCCCCGAAAGTGTACACATATCAAGCTAAATACGATGTACAGACTAAATGATAACACTTTCAGAAGTTAGTAAACCTCCATGGACCTGGACTGACTTTATTGCTCAATCTTCTCTGGACTTTTTTTAGGCAGAAAAGAGATTACCAAATAAAATGTAAAACTATAGCTCTACACCGGTGACCCCCAGAGGTGAGTTTAGGTCAAATAGAAAGAACAACTTTTCAAGTTATAACTCTGCATAATGCAACGGACATGGAGAAAAAATTCAAGTTCGTATAAAACTTGTATGTTAATTGCTACACCATTCAACAAAGTGCAGAGTCGACAACGATTCAAATACAGGAAACGTTTGCCCTTACATACTATATCCACGTAGTGATATTTTTTGAAAATCTTATTGCAGGACAATTTTATGATCCTCGATATGGAACATTTCCAACAACCACTCTAGTTCGCCGTATAATACGTAGACGGTTGTTCCTAGAACAACAGACACCAAGCCAGACCGCGCGGTACGTCGAGAGGTCTTCAGTGTCACAGTATGTCGAAGACGTAGGTGTTGGAGCCTAACTTTCCGTCGGAATCCTAAGGGGAGCGGTTGAATTATCTGGCAGTCTTAAATTCGAAAAATCCAATAAGATTATGGAAGATGCGATTGAGATTAGTTTTCAGCTCACACAATTTACAAAAAGGGTAGACATTTTTGTATAAATAGACCACGGAGCGCAGTTGTACGTTTGAGTACGCTTACTGCCTCCAGGACCTCTACCCTGCTAGACAAAGCAGTGAACCTTTATTAATTGAATAAATAATTCTTCTTGTGTAATTGGAAATCAACCTTTTATTTTCAAGACTTTTCCATCGAATTATTTAATTGTCAACGCTACAGACGGTCAAAGTGAATTCGAATGTCAACAGGACCTGGATCAAGTCAAAGTTCCAAGAAAAAAAATCCACTTTTCTTCCACGACAAGAGTGAAGCACCAAACTGTCGCGGTCATACTAAAAAACAAACATCCAAGTGCGACCATCAACCTCCAGGTGAAGCCAGACAAACTAGAAGTCAAACCTCATTTGAAGACAAGTCATATAAGGAATTTTTTGGTGAGGAGAGAAAGCTGCTCGTTCTGGGTCACAGACGGAGAAAACTCCTACAACCCAAGAGTACACAGACTTTCCGACGCCTCAGAAGACTTGGACACTACACTTGTCGAGATCAAGAAAATTGAAAATCTCTCAGATCTAGAGGACTTTTCTGACGTATTCGACGATCCTTTAGAGACTGAAGAAACAATGACAACTCAAGCTCCAGACCATGACGACTTGCACAAGGCGACTATGTACATGGTTGAGACCATTCAGTAGGTGATTGATGCCCACAAAGTTAAATCAGAAACTCTTGACAAGGCAACAATTCAATTTTACATAGAAGATTTGTCCAGTATCAAACAAAAATTGATAAAAAATCAACAACATTGACAATTCTTCAAACTGGGGTGAAGTGACACACTAGTTTTGTGCGAATTAAAATCAAATTTGGCCAACGCCGCAGCGGAAGCTCTGCGCAAAATTTGCAAAAATTCAAAAACTTTGAATTTCAACGAGGGTCAATCTTGGGGTATCCTGAGACAACTGTTCATCGTTACAGCCTAGGGTCCACCTAAGAATCTGGGATTGATTCAGCCTGCCCAAGTGAATAAACCACATGAGAGCATGTATAAATTAACAATGTTTAAGCTCGTGTGGATGTTTATAGGTCTTGGGCTGTCAGATCGTTCATGACAGTTGAACTGTCTTGCACCTGCTGATGATCAGAGTTATTTATTCATGAACGGTTGTACAATGGTGATTATTCCACGAAGAGTGGAATAATTCCCTTTGTCTCAATTGTCATGAAATATTAAGAATCATGAAAAGGGGTCGATTGGCAATTTATTCTATTGCGACTCAAACCATATTTTATGGAATAAAAATCAGTATCTTTTTGCCTCTGAATTAGAATTGACTTCAACATAAGCTTTCCTTTTCTTAAGCATAAATACTCATATAACATCGTAACATATGTTGACCTGTCCTTTGGACACATCACCAAGGGTCATCCAACGCCAGGAAGAGCCCAGCAGAAATTAATCAAGAGAAAGAACGAGCTTGCGCATGTTGCAGTTCGATCTTTCCAGAGTTGCGGCCTTCGAACCAAGTACAAGTATTACACTAATTTCACACACACAAACAAACACACAGAAAATCACAATATTTACACAAAAGAACTTACATATGTACAATATTTGTTAATTTTAAGAAATGAAATTTCAACAAGTGCAGAAATAAATAAAACCTACATAAAAATCTCTGTCAACCACTGTAGATGTAAGCGCATATGTTAAGAACCTACAGAATCTCGCACTGGCAATGTTAGGTTAAGCGAGAGATTAAATTGCCTAGAGTAGAATACTTATTAAAACCAGAGTGATAGTAAATTCTCGTACCCTGGATCTCTGGCAAACTTTCGTGAAATAGCCACAAATAAAAACCTGATAAAAACATAAAGTGACTATTAGGTAAATTCTAAAAAGTGATAAATCCTAAAACTAAAAAGTGAAGTGAATCCCTAACCTCCCATCCAAATTAGATGGTAAAACTGAAGTATTTTCTAATCAAAAAAATTAGATATAACTGACAATCAGCAGTAAGTACTGAGTTTAGCCAGCTGACACTGGTTATTACAATACGGAAAATCTGCCAACAGGAATTGTCAGTTATCATAAATTGTAGTTTTTTCCAATTTAGTATTTTTTCCTTTTTCTTTTTTTGATCAATAGGAAAATAAAAAGAATTTCCCTTAAAAATTGAAATAAACTACAGTGGACAATTTGAGTGAAGTGTAACAGAAAGAGTCCACTAACTCAAAAACAACTGGGATGCCGCCAACCCGATCCGTAAAGGAAACCTCAAGCAAAATTGCATCGATTATTAAACTAGATCTAATACCATCAAATATGTAATCAATTTATGTAGAATACAAATATTTCAACTATAAATTCAATGTACTAAATCAACTGCAATCAATATATGTAGAATATATGTACAATACAAATATTTCAAATATCAATTGAATATAAACAAGAAAAAAAGTCTTTAAATGTATTTTAAATGTATTTAAAAATGTTAAATCATTTATCATGTACATTTTAAATTATGGTCATATTTTCTAATCATTCTCATATGAATTATACTTATTAGATACAAAAATGAAATAAAATTAAAGCAAATGAAAATAACAAATGTGGCATCCTTGGAAATTTAAAGTTTTCCTTCCAACCCTTTTACCGGCTCTCTGTCAAGTCTTTTTTTTTCGCTCGCCAATTTTGTAAAAATTTTTTATAGTTTGGAACGAAGTTATAGTTGCTGCAGAAATCATGATTGTAAGTATGCTTTTTATTATTATTATTATTATTTGTATGAAAGTGTAATACAATTTTACAAAATCAACCAAGGATTTAGAGGTGAGAGATATTAAAGACCATACCAATTAAATCAAGATTTTCTGAACAATTTTGTCCAAGACATTAACAACTTTGTGAGAACTCAAATTCAACATCAGGAGCTAATGGAAATTGAAGTTGTGAATCAAACGAAAGATTAGAACAGATTGTGTTACGGGTGTCTGCACAATTTATGGCAAGGCATTCTATAGTCTCTCTTGTAATCTTTGTACTCGTTGGAGTAAAAATAACTTGTTTTCACATATTGTTACAGTTTGAAACAAGAGTGGTGTCATTGCAAACTATATTGCAATGACGCACAACTGTACAGAAAGATCTGCATGCTCTCGATGAAGAGAACTACTAGAGCTGGTCTCCAAGCGCTGCGAACGTGGATGAACAGGCAGGGGAGCCGTGCGAATAAAAGTGAAAGACAGAGAATAAGTCAAGTAAGTATAAGTACAGTAAGAGAGTGGACAGAATCGAGAGCTGAGATAATTGACTAGACAAAACACCGTTGCCCGATTCAACAAGACTCTTGAAGGCTGACGTGAAGAGTTTTAAGATAAGAATAAACGGAAGACAAACGAAAAACAGAATGTGAGTAAAATCTGAGTAAAATAGATAAATTGTAAATCGACGAGGCCAATCCTTCAGCCCTCAACGCATTGATTGGTAATAATATTTCGTAAAAATAAAGGAGCAAAGAAGCGATATCATGATAAAAAGCCATCGTAAATGTTTACTACTATTTCCAGGCAAGTGGGAGCAAAACATTTACTCAAATGACAGCAGAAGCCGTTGGAATTGGGACAACTAGTGTCCAAAACGTCGACAAGGAAAAATGAAGGACACAAGTAAACCACACAAAGAAGGAAACGTGTCTTGTATAAAATATCACTGGCAGACGAAATGTACACAGCAAAAATTATCAAAGACTACAATGCGATGGGAAAAGTCGCTCTGATGAATGGCATATACGCAGAATTTAAAGTCTTCAAGGCTATTGAAGAGGGTACAAAAAGTGCAGCCGGAGAGACAATTACTGACCCATTTTACTGTAGCGAGAAGACATTCAGAATAGTACTCAAACGAATGGGATAAAAAGTTTCTCAAAGCTATCAACTATAGGATGTAGAGGTCCAAGTACAACAAAGTTGTTCTGATTATTTTAGATATAGATAAGTCACCAATTTTAACTCATTTCGTGCAATAACCAACAACCTTTGTAAATGTCAAATTTGTAATTTAACAACAAAACGTCTGTTCTCAATTCAGAGACGTCTTGTCTCTCAACGAATTGGTCTGTGCATACTTGTTCATGACATGTATACGACGAGTCACAACGTTCACGCAACATTCTCATGACCGTGACAAACGTTGTGCCATGGTTATAACTTCGTTTCTGTGCTACAAGGGCGTTGGCAAAATCAAACAAAAAATTTGAAAATGAATATCATAGACATTACTCTTATAAGTTTACATTCATACTCAGTCAAATTAATCAGCATTTGCATTCTCAATTCTTCTTTTCTCATAACAAAATACGACATTAGTTTCAGTTTAAATTGTTGTCGGACTGTGCAACACTTTTCACTACAAACTAAACGTCCAGTCCGGAGCATGCAACACGTTTCAGGACTTTGGGTCTTTAGAAAAAATATAGAAATTTCTTTCTCTGCATAGGACCCACATCAGCTTAAGTCACGGCTACTCCAAAATATCTTCAAAAAACTCAAAAGTTAAATGGCCCAACCTGGATTGGAACCATGGATCTGCCAGAGTGTGGTCATAGGAAAATCGTGCCCATCTCTGACAAATTCAAGTTTCGTGTCAATCCTAGAGGATTCCGTTTGAGGTCCAACAACAGTGAAAATAGGGTGAAGGGATTCAAATAATTTAATTTGACAATAGATGATGAGGCAAATAGAAATGAATTTCTATTATGAGGCACCAAACACACTGACTTTACTTGCAGACGAAATAATAATAATTTCGTCTGTATTTGCAGTTTCCTTGACTGTGGACGATGATTTGTCACCTCCACTGGAATCGTCTTGAACTTGACAATTTATGTTGAGGTGATTGTTGATGGGACAGGGATTGGAAAAACAAACACAGACTTCAAACACTTCTCTGCTACTCTGATGAACATTTCATGGATTTGGACTTCAACCATTCTTCCAGGTTGATCATTTCAATCCCCTATCCTACATCAATTAGCAAATACATTTGAATTTAAATTAACTGAAAT
The DNA here is from genome assembly GCA_034694425.1 of Arrhopalites sp. Gr-Col-00791. NCBI lineage: Eukaryota > Metazoa > Arthropoda > Collembola > Symphypleona > Arrhopalitidae > Arrhopalites > Arrhopalites sp. Gr-Col-00791. The sequence continues at coordinate 19,740 of JAQHQX010000025.1, forward strand.
GATTACAAACAAGTTAAATGAAACTCATGGATTTACATTTTATTTTTCACATGAAACAATAAATGGCAATTGGTTTTCTGTATTCAACTTTAGTACAACTTACCAATTCCAATTCCAACAGAAATTATTCCTTCTGGCTTATAACCAAAATTCTCTGTGACTTCAATAGTCGATCTTTTTTACAGACCTAAATTAAGTGAAACAAACTATTCTAAACTTAATCATATGCAAATGTATTCAAAATGCCTACATCAAATCATGGTAGCTAAACTCAGGAATGACGAACGAACGAACGAATGATTCATCAAATAAAAAATAATAAAAAATATAAACATCTAAGTTTTCTACATAAACTTGATGGACGACTCACCAACTACAAGTCAACAGAAACCATCGACAATATATTTGTCTTCCCGAAATTAAAATTGAATGGAAAATTGCAAAGAGAAAAAAAATCTCTATTTTCTCAATTTGAAATTTCTAAGGCCGCCTATTTCCCTTTGGGAATTTTCATAATGGACGGAGGGGTGGAGTATGTACAAGTTGTGATGACGAAGTATGTGGAAATAGGGATGAGAGGGTTCAAAAAAGCCTGATTATCGATAACGCAATATGTGATGGTTCCCTCTCTTTTGAATGCAAAGGCCTCAAAACTCTTTTTGATTTTCTATCAACTTTTCCAATTCGTTTTTTGTGACTCCGCAGTCATTCAAAGACAATGGAATTGTCCTGACTAGACAGTAATTTGACTAACATTTAATACTCTGAAAAGTACGTTTAACAGGGGTTTAAACAAATATTTAGTCGTGACAATAAAAAATGTTTTTTTTGAAAGCTTAGCAAAACTCGACTCTTTAAAATGTCTAGTGATACCAAACGAATAAAATTGTCATCTGAAGAATTAATTCCAATTCCCGAAGAACATTGTAATGACCATCTTGTATCTTCAGCAGCTGTTGACATTGTCTTTCAGACTCCCGAGGTAATTACCATAATTTTTAAATGAATTTAGAATTTTTATGCAAAGTTATTGGGCTTTGAAGCTTGTGAATGATAATAATCATTAGCTTAAAAGTAATGTGTTTTTTGCCACGATTCAAATATATTTATCTATTTTGTGTTAAAATTAAAATTAAAGTTTTTCTAATAAAATATAAACAACTCTGAAGATCCTCTCTCTAGTCTCTAGACAAATTGCTGTTCAAATTGATTTTTATGCTATTTATTTGAAATTTCTCTGAAAACAAAATTAGTTGAACGATTGTTAATACATAGCACCTTAGGGTACTTATATTTGTGTGTACTTTTGTGTCATATATTTAAAATATTTTAATCTTGTTTTCAGATTGTCGAGAAAATTTGTCATCTCCTAGACTTTCGTAGTCTGAAAGAATGTCGAAAAGTTTCAAAACTTTGGATGACGGAAGCAACAAAACCAGCTTTACGAAAATATTCAATTCGAGTACCAAGTTGGTACAAATTGGGAAATAAACCTCCATACTACCGAAGTCAAATGAATCTCCCATGGGAACGATTACGAAAACAGCAACATAAAGCAGCAGTTCATCAACTCTTGTCCTTGAAGCATCCCAACATGCTCATCAACCTCGTCATCTCCTCATCCGAAGAAGTAGAAATATTTTTTGACTACGATTTTAATTTCCTCTTGTCAAAAGTACGGAAACTCGTTTACGAGTCGTCATGTCGTGAAAATATGGAAAACCTTCACAAACTCCTTCAAAAGATGCCCAACCTTCAAATTCTCACAACTTCATCTCTTGACCTCTCTAGTGACCAAATTTGGCTGCAGAAGGATCAAAACCTTGACAATTTCTTGTCCAAATTGGAATCTCTCAAAGAAATCAAGACAACTTTTGAACCAACTTCCATTGTATTTAATTCTTGGATGACCTATCGTAACAAATTGAAAGCAATCAAAAAATTTCGAAATCCTGAACATCAGATGATGTCATCCTTGTTGTTATCAGGTCAAAGATGGAATATTCAAAAACTCACTTTGAATGTGGACACCAAGACAATAGAACCAAAATTACTTGTTTCATTCTTTAGTTCAATTTCTGATTGTCTGGAACACCTTTCTATTCGGTTTATGAGTGGACTTGACCCAAGTGAATATCCGTGGGATGATACATGTCATGAACCTTTGAAACTTTTAGGAAAACTTAAGAAATTGAAAATGTATTGTTTTAGTAGACATCCATCGGATCATTTAGCCATGAGGAGGAAAGGTTTAGCTGTAGCTCTCAAATTTCCATTTATAACGTCTTTGGATATTAGTCTCGATGGATACAACGTACCCCTTGACCTGGACACTCAAGTACCCTTTGTTTTTGAAAAGCCAAGTGAATCTTTAACAGAACTTACTTTTCACGTGACTGGTAAAGAGAGTCACAATATTTGTAGTTTGGAAAATCTCCATCAACAATTTTATCCAAAGTTGAAAGTATTCAAATTGAGGATTGAATTATTTCACAAGAGGACACCGGAAACGATGAGAAGAATTTTTGAAAATATGCGAAATGTCAGGAGACTTGTATTGAGAATTGCAGAAGATTGTTGTAAAGGTTTGTTACAAGACAACTCACCTGTTGATGCCAGACAGAGGATTGGACGATGGGAACGGGAGCCAGATGGACAGGTCAATTGGGATGAAATTTTAACTGGGGTACCACGACCTCCAGTTGGCATGGAAGATGATGAGGAACATGTTGGGCATGTACCAACAATGAGGGATCTTGAAAGTAATTTTCAAGTTTTTTTAAGTTGATTCTTATGAAAAATTTAAAAGGCTACTTTAACTTTTTTTTGCAATTATGTGACAATCTTCTAAAATTTACTTTGATCTCCTCAAAAAATAACAGTATTCAATTTCATTATTTTTCCATTTATTTTCAGATTTGACGAGCTTGAAAATTATTAATGTGTCATCATGTCCATTGTCAGATTACTTAATTTATAATGGGCTTGTCCATTTGAAAGATCTGCAAAGTCTGGTCATCCAGGGACATGTAGTGAGTATATTTTTAATTTGAATATATTTGAATCCGGTCAACAGAAACTTGTCATTCATGTTGAATTCATATGACCTTTGTTCATGTTTTGTTTCTTCTAGTTTTCTGCTAAAGCAATCAAGAATCTCCGTGACTCGTTGGCCCCGACAGCCCATTTGAGTGTTCATGAGAATCCTCCCTACAGGAAATGCAATTACAAGACACCAACGGGTGGTGTTGGCGAAAGCACTTCAAGATTATTTTTATAGAATTTTAGTGGTCTTGTATTAATAGGGATTATTAACGTACATATGACAACACAATGAAGCGATTTCAAGTAGTTCACAAAAATCCATAGAGGATAAGAGAAAGAGTTTAATTTTTCTTTTTCACAGTTTTTGTACCCGTACAAAGTTTATTACAATCACAGTAGAGTTGTTATGAATTTTATTTAATCAAATTATGTATTTCTGCACAGAGCAACAAAGTCACTTTAATTGTATGCCAAATAGACTCATTGAAATAGTTAATGAATTATTATGCAATCAATTGTTGCAATTTATTTTTAATAAAATCCACAAGTAATTCAAGTCAATCTGTTTTCTAAATGTGAAGCATTTGCTCTGTTATGCACATTCGAAATCCCAAATTATTTGTAAATAATGTTGTCTATTAATAGACAATAGACAATTATTCCACAAATGCTTTATTAATACACTTTTAATTGTGTCTATTATTGTTGACACAATTAAAAGCGTACAGATGAGCAAAAGGCATCCTTGGAACTTTGAAAAATGAGGCGGAAGAGAAAATCTTCTAAGAAATCATCTAAGAAAAAATAACTTTGAAACAACTTTAATTTGTCGCTATTTTCTGAATTGTCACAAGTTGTTCCTTGTTCCATTATCACAAATGAGGTCAAAGTGCCTTGTGTGTAATATTCATTTTGAAGTTGACCAAAGTAAACTGAACGAAAATTTGAGTCAAGTCTACGAAAATATTTTCTCTACATTTTGTGAATATTTTTCTTTGGCTATTTTTCAACATCAAAATCCATTTAATTTTCACAATGAAGTCCTACCGTTTTGTTCAAAGTGTAGGGAGATTGTGGTCAACTTGTGTTTGCACAAATTACAAGTGGCTGCCGTACAGAAGAAAATTGTAAAAATTGTTGCAAAAATTTCAACATTAATTATTGACTCTGCAGGGAAAGAGAAAGAGAAGAGCTGTAATTCCGAAAGTTCAAGTGACAATTTTAATGATGGTCTGCAGGAAGAAAATGGCTCATTTGTACAATCGACTACTCAAACCAGGGATGTTGGGGAATGCAAAGTTTCAAGATACCGAAAGTCAATTATAAAAAGTAAAAATTTAATGTGCATACCTCTCATACAACAAATTTTAACCTTTATTAAAATTTGCCATATCCTTATTAGCATGTATTGTACCATTTTCAGATTACAGCCCTTTCTTGAATTTACAAAAGGTACAAGTTCACAAAGGCAAAAGAATTTTGACTACCTCTTTGCCTTTGCCAATTGAAGAAGATGAAATAGTTGACAATATTCTTGTTGCGGACAGCCAAATTAATTGCATTGAACAAGACTTGACGTGTCCAGCGTCCCCTTTAATTAATTGTGATATGGAGATTGATCACAATGACGAATATCCAATGCAAAAAGACAATTTGGTACCGATCGAAGTTGATGCAAACTCTACAGAAAGTGATCTGACGACACAAAAGGATGGGTCAAGTTCAAAAGTGATAGACCAAAATGATATGTTGAGAGTATCATCATTATCACTTGTAGAACATTTACGAAGTAGAAATCAAGAATTAATTGAAAATGTTGACAAATTGGAAGACTTTATATATTTTGAGCAATGGCCAGTACGACAAGAGGGACTTTTATTTCGTTGTCTAACTTGTGGAGTACGTGGAAGTAGTAGAATAGATTTATTCTTGCATGTGAAACAAGTTCACAAAGGTAAAATATCTTGTATCTTGTAACTATACATTATTCTAAATTTTATTTTCATACTTGATTGAAATTTTAAGAACAGAACGGTAAGTAGTTATTAATAAATGATTTCTTATCTGTAATTAAATATTTGCAGATCAGAGGAAACTCTTTTGTCAGGATTGCAAAATTGACATTAATAGCGAACAAGATTTTGTATATCATCAGTCAAGAGTTCACAATAATGTGTCCGTTGTTGGTAAGGTCATTCCATGTGGGCAGAGTAAATTTTTGTACAATGGAGTTTGGTTTTTTGATGAACATGAACATGGCTTTCAATGTAATTTGTGTGGAAAAGAATCTGAGACTCTTGATGGAATGGTGAACCACCTAAAAAACAATTTAACAAAAGGTATGATAATTTTTTATTGAACTCATGTCCAACCTAGTTCAAACTACACATCGTTTCACATAAATGTTGTTTTAATTTTCATATTTGTAGTACCCGGATATGTTCCTCTGCCATATATGCCATACAAATGCTCGAAATGTGAGAAAACTTTCCAAACAAAAAATCAAATACTAATCCACATGGAAAGAGACCATACAAGTAGGTGTTGTTTATTAAATAATCGCACTCGGTTAAAGATTGGCTTTGAATAATTGTTAAAATACGATTCAATTTGATTCTATAGAGATCGAAACAAGTTACGTGTGTCCAATCTGTTCTATAAAACATAAGAGAGATTCCAACTTTTTTCATCATCTCAGTTCAAATCATCCCGAAGTCAAAGCAAGTTCGGAAATTGTTGACTGTGGAAATGGGAATTTGTATGTTGATGCAACTTGGCTTTTCCTCAAAAATGAAAGAGGAAAAGGATTTCAATGTTCTTTCTGTGGCGATCGAGAGATCGAAACTCGTGCAAGTATCCGTCAACACTTGAAAAAGCATCCAGGTATTGATTGGCATTGGCTTTTGGCTAAAGCTTTGGAATTTCAATTAATTACTTTACCTTCTCAAACAGACTGCATTTATTTAATGACTAGAATTGTGAAAGAACTGTATGTACGAATTTCAGGACACGTTTGTGACGTTTGTGGATTGCGTCTCAGAACAAGTCATCAATTGTCTAGACATGTTAGCATCAATCATCCAAATTTTGAACAAGGAAGATTTTACATTCCACAAATCAAAAATTTTTATTACCAAAGTCAAATTAATGGTGAAGACGTTGGCTTCAAATGCTCTGCTTGTGATCATGTTGGTAAAGATCATACTGAGATGGGTTATCACATTCGTCGTCACACCAAAGTCTTTACTAGAAATCGTAAGAATTAAATGCTTTATTTGTTTCGTAAGATTCAAGACCAGTAATTAAATCAATTGTCAATTGGAATCGTGTGGTGATTTAGTAATTGAATTCACAAATTGGAAGCAATTCCGCTTATTAATTAATATTGTATAAATTATAATTTTTTCTGGACAATCCGATTGTTTAAAGATTTGAGGATTTTGATGAGTGACAATAAAATTATTTTTATTTTTCAGCGAATAAACACTGGAAAACCATGTTGACGATACAAGCGTCAGATGGTCGACTCATATATAATGGCAAGTGGATGTGTCAACCTGAAGATGATAACAAATTCAAATGCCTTACTTGTGGACAGATTTTTAAAGATCGCAATCGAGTCCTGGAACATATACGAAGAGCCCATGATAGTAAGTTCTATTACAGTAAATATTTAGTTACACAAAAATTGTACCAAAGTATTTAAAATTTATATTTTGTGTATCAGAGTCTTCTCAATGTGTCTGTGACGTTTGTGGCAAAATATTTTCGCAAAAGAGCAACTTGGAAGATCATATCAAAACACATGAGAATATCAAGTCCATCAAATGCCTTCAGTGTGATTATTTAGCCTTGACAAAAAAGGGTCTACACAGTCACAGAATACTTCATCACGACATTACACTCCACCCTTGTGACCAATGTAAAAGTACGTTCAAGACCAAAGGCAAGCTGGCCAAACACAAGAGAAGCCATTCCGATGAGAAGAGTTTCAAATGTTCAAAATGTTCGAAGAGTTTTAAATACGTGGAGAGTCTACAAAGACACGAGAAGTCATCTCATGAGACTTTGAAACCTTACACCTGTACCGAATGTCCGATGAGATTCACACAAAGTCAGTCTGTACAAAGACACATCAAAGTTGTCCATAGTGAGGAGAGACAAGTGGCCAGATCAAAAAGTGGGAGAGGAAGGACGATGGAACAAGACGATTCAGATCAGGATCATGATCAAGATTCAAGTGAAGAAGAACCAGAGACTGAAGTATCCAATGATGAAAATTAGCAAACTATTGAGATTTTTTCAAGTTCGTTGAGGTTACTCAAAGAGGATTTTGAACAATTTTTAATCACCTTCAACTCTCTGTGAACTAAACTGAATTATATGAAACTTTAAAGTTTAGTCTTTGTTTCGATTTGAAATTGTTTTCCACAGATCTGATTTAATTACAACTTTGACAAAATCGAATACACCTTTCTACTTGTCTCATAATTAGTTGCTCAATACAAATCTACTTGATGTTATTGCAAATGATGTTTGTATTTTACAAATTGGTATGAAAATAATTTAATTGTTTGTATGTACAATCAACTTAATTACATTTAGTCTCCTTTAACAAAGGCTGCAACAACAATTCTTCCCATTATTCGTACGTGGATTTGATGTCAATCGACTCTGAAATTGAATCAAGGAACTGAATTGGTACTATATTTTTTTACACATTCCATCCAAATATTTGGAACAATCAAAAATAAGTTATTTTATTGTCAGAAATGAGACAGAATGAACATTTTTCACCCAATCAAGCCAGTCAATCTTTTTACTTGGCTTTTTGTCTAATGTAAAAATATTGTACATATTTTAATTGTTGAATCCTCTTCATCTGCTATAATTAAAATTTCATTCATACATTTTTAAATGTTTACTTGACAAACATAATCCTTCCAACTAATCTAGTAAATTACCAAGAAACTTTAAATATTTCGAAATATTTGCCAGGTGAATTGTAAAGCACGAGAAAGCCTCAAAGAAAATTATATTTCACCAATTTCATTGATAATTTAATTAATATCACACCCGACGCTCTTCGACATTTGTCTTCCTCAGGTGTTTTACCAAGAAACGTTAACTTTTTTTCAAAATGTCATACTTGATCAACATCTACTCAATGGATAGGTACGTTTAATAAAAATTAATTTGTCATAATTTTCAAGTCGAAAATTTTGAGTCTATTCTCTTTCTTGGTTTCGGTTCAACGTGCGTCGCGACGCACGTTGAAACGGAAATGCCGAATGGAGACTGCCAGTTCAAGTTCAAGTTGGTTGAAAATTAAACATAAATCGATTCACTTGGTTCTGGTATCTTTGGAGCTGGTATGGATTTAATACGCTTTTCAACGATTTGCTTAACACCTTTGAGGAAATTCAAATTTTGTTCATAATCCTGGTTAAATTTTTTGAAATTACTAATTTCATTCTCAAAAGAATTCATTACTTGAGCCCCTTCTCCAGTCAATTCGAGTTTGTATGTAGATAAAAGTTTGCTGATTTGGCTTACATAATTTTCAAGTTGCTCAAAATTATCGTGAATACTCCTCGACTCCTCTTCAACAACTTGAGTTCCAACAACCTCCACCGTTTGAATCCCTACAGACTTGGATTTGGCCTCACCTGGGTCAGTCTCATTGTGATTTCGATCTGGGTCAAAGTTTTGGGTTGTAATAGAGGGCAGATTTATTTCTTGGGGTACTTGATCCAAAGAATTTTTTGCTAGATTTTCACTCAATCGTTTATTCAATTCCCTGTCGAAATCCTCTTTCAAAGTGTCTCTCCAATTTGGTGGGAAAGATGTGGATACTTTTTCTTGAGCCATTTTATAAATTTTTCCTCTTTCCTCTTTTTCTAGTTCATCCAGGGAGGGTCCTTGGGATGTTAGTGAGACATTTTCAAAAAATTGCAAATGTTGAATTTTGCTCGAATATCTAAACTTTTCACTTTGTTCCAATTGTTCCAAATTTTTCTTTACATGAGTTTTGAAAGTGTTCTGGATATTCCACATCAATTGAACAAACTGGTCATTCCAAACTTTCAAATGTTTTGTGAATTTAAAGTGAGGAATTTGAAAAAATGAAATTTGAATAGATTTTTTAAGTTTTTCATAAAAATCAATTAAATCAGAATCCCTGTAAAGGTTTAGAGAGAGTATTTTGTCGATACACTCCTTGTGGTGTTTGTAAGCAAATTTGGCAGCATATTCAGCTAATTTTGAATCATTAAAACATTGAAAAGAAATTAAATATTTAAATGTTTCAATATCCATCAAATTGTTCAATTTGAGCTCAAGTGGAAGTTGGCAAATTGAATCGTTTGCAACCTCTTGAAAAGAAGTGGATGTCAACATCTTGAATGTTCTGCTGGATGAATTTGATTCCAGCATTTGAATGATGAATTTATGACAATTTGAAGAATTTACAAAACGTGATTTTATCTGAAATTAATTACATCATTAATTAACTACAAAATATCAACTAGGAAACTGCCCATGTCACAAGTGCAGGGGACGGAGTGAGCGAAACAAATTAGTTATCATTTCAAACAAATATCTATTGTAAGATACAATGAAAATCAAATTAAGGCACGGGGCCACATTTCCCAATCATTTGCGACAGGTTTTACAACTTTTGCATAGGCTTTTTTTCTCCATTTCTGTGAGGGAGAAGAAAAAATTTGAATAAAATCAAAATGTACATGAAACGCGTGATTAAGATAACACAACTTTTTTTCATAATCATGTCACAAAACTAAGATTCTAACTCAAATTCGTTCTTCTTCCGCAAAAAAATGGAAACAAAAGAACTCTAAAACTGTAGAACTTTAAAATTAAATTTTTCACCGAAACAGAGACTAGATATGTTAAGGTAGTACAAAAGTTGTAGCAACTAATGCTGAATGAATAGGCAAGTTTGAGCTAT
>JAQHQX010000026.1:0-29703 GCA_034694425.1 Arrhopalites sp. Gr-Col-00791
GTTTCCCAGAATTCCTATCCACAATAAAATTATTCCTAAGTCGTGAATATGTACAAGTTTTGCATATTTCTTGATGTTGACGCTTGACTGGACTCATTTTGCAAATTTCTGGCACTCAACACAATTATTACTGCGGTAATTATGACAGAAAATACAAAATAAAATAATTTGAATTAATTTTTTCTTCTAAGGACAAAAATTTGAACACATACCCATACATGTATGTAAACAACCAAATGATCGAATTGGACAAACTGTCCAAACACCGTGGGTGCATAATCTGTTTTTAAAAAAATTTTCCCCAAACTTTTAACCAGACTCCGGAGCCGACCTGAAGCCGAGCAAATTTTTTAGAGGCCCAAACCACCGAAATTGAATCAAAATTAACATCCCGGCCAGCCCACATCCCGAGATGCTCCGCCCACATCCTGGGATGTCGGGATGCACTTTACCACATCCAAAATTAATCACCTTCCCTATATCTATTCGGAATTTCTTTGTCATGTGTCTTAGTTGATCTACTTGCACCCTGTTGCTGTTAAATATTGATGCTTAAAAAAATTTCATACGTCCACAAATTGAATGTGAAAGTGACCATCTCTAATTGATATTTAAAATTCTTTTGACACGAATTCCATTTGACCTCCGTACAAGTGACCTAAAAAACGGTTAATTTTGAAAATAGGGTGAGTGGTGAATAAATAGTCACTTTAGAACATATCAAAAGTACAGATCTTCAAAGTTAAAGTTTCATTGTGTAAATTCGTCCTACCGCACTTACTCGAATCGACCCTACAATTGTAGGGTTGTATTAAAACCCATTCACGCCGCATAGGCCACACTCTTTGAATTGTGTCATTTGTATTACACCAAATTGTACGGACTACTTTGTGATTTGTGATGTGTTCTATACTCTAAAGGTGACCATTTTTTCGGTAGCTAGTAGCGGAGAACATTGTAAAAATACTGATGACTTTCGGGGAAGCTATATTGACTGAAATATTATTGACGAATGCGTCGTATAAGTCGTGACTTGATTTTTTTTTCAAGTATTTTGTCTCATTCTCACCGTGGACGCATAATCTGTGTTTAATAAAAAAATTTCCCCAAACCTAAAAAAAAATTTCCTTGGCCGGAAAAAATTACATTTTATTGAGTGCTTGCCCATACCTGCATTGTTAAATTTTCTATCCTTCGCCGAAAATTATTCTCTTCGTCAACCTACGTTTGATTGGGAAAACAGAAAATGCAGCATTTGACACCTTTTATTCTTGGTATTATTAATTTATTCAGTAAAATGCAAGACAAGAAATTAGTCACATCAAAAGAAGTGAAACTTGATTGATCTGGTTCAAGTAGAACCTTTAAACTCTGATTCAGGAAATCCAAATTTGATTTTTTATTTTGTTACAAAAGAAAAACTGAAATGAAAATTTAAAAAGTTCCTGCAACTATTCAAGGCCAACTTTCTCTGACAAATGAGTACATCCGGTACATGAACAAATATCATTTGGACAAAGTCCATCAGTACAATTTTTATCATGGCATGAAGAAATACACTCTGAAAGACCATCTTCAAATCGGCATAGGTCTAGGAAAGTTGATACCTTCAATTTTTAGAAAAGACAAACATCAAGTTATTTTAAAAAATATTTTCTTCATTCAGGCTCAAAATGTAAAAACGATAACAATGAGAATTTTGAACTATAGGATTACCATTTCAAAATTTGAAACGGCTACTATTGTCACCACAAGCAAAATCACTGCAACTTTTTTCATTTTTCGTGTTTAAAAATAATTGATGAGAATGGAACTGTTTGTCGATGAAAATATTATTGAACTGAATTCAATGAACATAAGTCAATGTTCAACTGATCAAATTAATTTTACCATCTCTTTAAATTAATGTTCGAGTAAAAGCAATTTTTTGAGTATTATCTAGGACGGGACGGGACAGTAAAAGGCAGTGTTTAAAACCAATGACGACCAGCTTTTACTGGTTGTAACCGGTTCTTACTGGTTATAACCAGTAAAATCCAGTGGTTCCGGCCAGTGGTTAGAACCGCCCTTGAACTCTATTTTTAATCTATCCATTGTTTTATTTATTTATTTTATTTGTCTTTTATGATGTCCCGAACCGGATGCTCTTAGAACGTCATATCTGTTACTAACAAGTTTGCACAAACGAGGATGCATAAAACATAAACAGAGTGAATGCTCAATTAAATATTTAATAAAAACCAAGTAACAGAATTAAACATTAATTGAAATAAGAAATAAATGTCAACGCAATGGCTTGATTTGAATACACTTTCATGGTGATTTGGAGAATGACGCAGTTTAGTACATTAACTTGCATTTGTAAACGATATGATGGACAGTTGACTATTGAAATGTGATGAGTCAGCTTCTTTCAGTCAATATTCCTTAACCCGCCGAATGATGGATTTTGACCTGATTACTGGCGGTTGATATTTTGGTGGTATGGATGGTCGGATTTTTTTTGCTTTTAGTTTTTTACGAGCATCATTTCGTACTCTCTAACTGACCTCCACGACAAAAGAATTCCTTGACTTATAACTGTCACACAATGTCCGAAAGAGAATGTTCACTCCGACAAGTCGTTTCACTGCTTCTTTGACTTTGGGGTCAAGTATCTCTGGCATCTTAAAAGATAGAAACTTGACAATTAGACACGTAAACACTGGATTCATGTACTACATCATAAGCAATTATCAGTCGCGTGAACTGAAAACAACGGTTTCAGGATATCATTTTACGAATCAGACAAAAAGGGCTCATAACCCTGTATCATATATCGGCTTCTTCTCTTGATCCGTATCAAAAGGTTGGTCTTCACTTTTTTCGATTCTGATGGTGGGGTCAAACATGACTGCATCTCTAGTTTTTGGGTTGATGAGGATGATGTCGGCACGCCTATTGTTTCCGTTATCGTCCACACAGTGGAATTTCTCCACCACCTCGAATCCCGGATGACTTGATCTTAATTCAACTGCTAAAATCTTCCTCACATTATTGTGTCAATTTTTAATTAGTAATCTTCCATGCTCACACTCACCAAGCACATGAGCCAAACTTTCTAACCTGTCACAGTGTCTGCAACAGATGGGTGGTTGATAAGCTTGAGGGAGGAATCTTACATTAGTAACATCACCGATCATTTTGAGTAAAGTTGTCCATTCACATGAGGATAATCCTTCCTGTTGAAGGGCCAAGGGTTTGCATATGGTTGTTGTTTGAAAAGAAGTGCTCCCTTTGTATTGGGTTGTCCATTGATGGAATTCTCGTTCCCTCAGGTGGTCTCTTAGTTTTCATGTCCCACTAGTACAACCAGTTTGTACAAAGCTCATCACTACAAAGTGTTCGACCTCAGAGCCCTCTTTTAACTAATATTTGTGATTCTAGATGATGATTTAAAATTAAATCGAAAGCTTGGAAAATATTTAATTTTCATCATTCAAGTCTCCATAAAGCATCATCATTTCTTTGACTTTAATCTTGAATGGAAGATAATAAAATCTCAAATTCCACTATTTATTTGTGAGAGGCCTCTTCAATAAAAACTCAATCTGAGATAATTTGATGACCTGTCACTTATCAACATTCGACCTCATTCCATTGCAGCATTCCAGTATAAAACGAAACTCATTACATTCTTTATACTCTATTCTGACTTTTAGTTTTTTAATTCCAATAGCAAATCAAATAAAATAAAAAAATCCTGCGTATTTATTTACTAAACTTTAACTCCAGTTCTGCAAAGTTCAAGATGATAAAAGTTTTCATTAAATGAATTTTAGCATCATTTTAATTGTAAATTGACTTGAAAACAAAATCATCTACATTTCTTTCTCAATTTTTCCAATTAAGCCATTTTGCACTTAAACAAGAAAAACTATTCAAGTTTGAAGGATTCAACCATCGAAAGACGTGCCGACAAGCTCATTATTTTGCAGTTTAAATTTTGATTGGCACCAACAATAAACAAAATACAATAGACTAAACCAAAGAGTAATGTTTAATATATCCTTTTTTATGTTAACCTTCACATGTCTAATTTGGCAATCGAATGGCGACAACATTTTATTTTTCTTTGGATTCGGGACTTACTCCCATCGCATCGCCATCTGGCCTCTAGTTGAAAAATGTACAAAGTTAAAAAATATAAATATTCCATTTTGCAAAATTCAATTAAAATTCTTTTTGGTAACTTTTTTTCAAAATGATTTTATACAGTAACAGAGCGAGGTCATAACGTGACCTTTGTTCAGCGTTTCCATTCAAAAAGTGTTCATCCCAAAGTACACGAGTTTTTACCAAAAGGTCTTGAAAATGTCGCCAAGGAATTTGAAAACGTTGATTTTCTCTCGACTCGTCTTCAAGGTGGACATTGGTCGACCATACAATTGGGGACCAAAATGCCTCAAAAGGCACTCCGAGTTTGTGAAGGATTTTTAAATGATGCTCAAACCAAAGAATGGATTAAATCTTGCAATTTTTCTTTAATTGTGATTGATGCACTTTTCAACGAATGTGCGGTCGCCTTGGCGTACAAATTCAAAGCGAAATTTATTCTCTATTCAACTACTCACATGTTTGGGTGGTGGGGCGACGAATTTGGATTTCCTGTTGAGAGTTCGACAATTCCTGACCATCATGTAGCTTTTCAATACCCGTAAACTTTAATACAATTTTAATCTGATTCTTTTGATTTGATTTCGACAATTCGACAATTTTGATCATTGACAATTTTGGGGCTCCCTAAAACCAATTCCACGACCACTCCAACAATTTCGAATTGTTGAAATGATCGTGAAATTGGTCTTAGGAAACCCCAAAATTTTTTAACATATATTTTTAGAATGAGTTTTTATGGGCGGAGTGTGAGCACTCTGGTCGAGTTGGGTTTGTACTTGTACAAAAAGTTTGCATTTTATCCAGCACTAGACAAAGGTCAGGATTTGGGTTTCTTTTTTTATTGGTCTGTCCATTGATCTTTAGATTTGTAAATGAATTTTTAATGAGGTCTAAAAACACCAGAATTTAAATGTGGATTTAGTTGTGAGGGAAAATTTGGGAGATGAGATGCCCGATGTGGAAAGCTTAATCAAAAATGTCAGCCTCCTTTTTGCTAATACCCACTTCTCAGAGGAAGTCGCTCGATCAGGTCAAGGGTCAATTTAAAATTCAATCACAAATAATATTTTTGTCTGCATTTTATATTTTGAAATGATGACTGCGGATTTATTGAACACATTTTGAAAAAGTATTTAAAATTCAAAATTGCCGCTTGTAGTTCCTCCACTAGTCGTCTCCATAGGTGGGATGCATTGCGGTGAAACTGATGGAAAATTGGATGAGGTTAGAGAGAAGCCAAGCTGTATTTTTGTTTACATTTTCCCTTTAATTTGTTTGGTTGAATTTATTTACGCGCTATTTTCAAACTTAATGAGCTCAGGCTAATTTTGAACATTGGAAGAAATTCGTGACTGTCGATATAATTTGAAAATTTGAAAAATTTTTTTTATTGTGATATAAATATTTTCATATCACTCTTTTTTGAAACCAAAACGTTGTTTAAAAAGAAAAGTCGGTTATGAAATTAAAATAAATTTTTGAAGGATCTGAAAAACTTTATTGAAGATAGTGATGGATTTATCTACATAAGTTTTGGAAGTACCGCCAGAATCTGTAACACTCCCAAGGAATTTCAATCAATTTTTTATGAGGCTTTGAGTCAATCTGATATGAAATTTGTATGGAAATTTGAATGTAACCGCACTTCTGAAGTACCACCAAATGTCTATACTGCCGATTGGATGCCACAACAAACCATTTTAGGTTGACTTATTTTCAAAATCATAACCAATTTAATATGTTGATCGATGTTAGATTAAAAACCTAATTTAGTATCACGATCATTTCAAAGTTTAATTTTTTTCCTAGCTCACCCAAAATTAAAAGCATTTTTTACACATGGTGGATTGCTCAGTCTTCATGAATCTGTTTGGTTTGTCTCCAATTGATCCAACAAAATTCAAAATCATCTTCACTTTCCCGATATTTCGAGAAAAGTAACATTTTAACTGAAATAAAATATTTTTTAACTCCATTTTAAATTCAATAGGCACGGAGTTCCGTTGCTGGTGATGCCAATATTTGCTGATCAGACTTACAATGGATATCGTATCGATCGAACAAAAAGAGGAATATTGATAGACCCAAACAATTTAACTGCCGATATTTTGAGCGATGCAATCAAACTAATCGTCAAGAATTCACAGTAAGTTATCCCATATCAAAGTCCAAATTTAATTTAAAATTCTTCAATTAAATTTAAACTACAATCCAGAAAATTAGAATGATCGATCCAAACTCCTCCGAAATATTTTAAAAGAAATTTTAAGACGTTCCTTAAAGTATTTTTTTGTTGAAAAATCTAAAAATTAGTCAACATTTTTGGGGAAAATTCCAAAACCTTTAAAAAATCGGTTTGTATAAGAGACTCAAGTTCTAGCTCAGTTAAAATATACAAAGGGCTCGTCTATACGGTCCATTCTTTTTATTGTGTCAAGAGGGATTTTAAATTGCCGCCAAAATATTGGAAATTGCAGGTATAAAGAGAATATGAAGAAAACTTCGAAACTATTCAGAGATCGACCTGAGACGCCCCTACAGTCGGCCATCTGGTGGACTGAGTTTGTACTAAGAAATGACCATTCAGTTCATACCACTTTGAAGCCCTTGGGAATAGATGAATGTTGGTATCAAAGGAGACTCCTAGATGTGTGGCTCTTAATCTTCATCTTAATTGCAATCTCCTCAATTTTAACTTTAATCATTATTAAAAAAATCCTCAGATTCATTTTCCTACATTTAATTCATTCATTGCAATTCCAATTGAGAAGAAAAACAAATGTGAAAGTGGAATAAATCATAAAATTTTAACCTGATCCAATTACAATTCTTGCTTTGAGTGATTCTAATTCAAGTCGAACGATTTAAGATTTTTGTATGGTGCTTTATATATTTCCCAATAAAATTGTTAGTCATCATTACAATTCCAGTGCTCCATCGAAATTCAGGAAAAATGATTCGCTTGTTAGTAACGGCTATTTTGTTAGTGACAAAGCAACACCAATTTGTCACCATATGGTGACAAATTGGTACCATATGGTACCAATTTGTCAAGTTTTCAAACACGTGTACAATTTTGCAACATATGTTGCAAAATTGTACACGTGTTTGAAAACTTGTTACTGATGTAAAAACTCAGAAGCTACTACAAAGTAATTTTTAGTGGGATATCAAGTACTTTTTGAGTCAGAATGAGCGATTTTATTGTTTAAAACAGTATTGTCAAAAAAATCATTTTTATTGTCAAAATGAATAATTTTATTGTCAAAAAAAGATTTCCCCATAAAAATAAATCCTATCATACTTTGAAATTGAAAAATTCGAGGCCGTTCGCTTTTTTATTCACGTTGGATCAGTTTGCGCCAGTCAATCAATCTTAATGGGAAATGAAGAACGAAATCGATGTAAAATCCTTAACCACTATTGGAATCTCAATTGTTACACAACTTGTGTAAAAACTTGATTGTTCCGATTTAGATCAATTGAAAAGATTGTAGCTGAAAAGTAAACAAAATCTTGATGCTGGATAACGTGAACCTTGAATCTCAAAGTGGAGAATTAACTCGTCGGTCGAGTCTCGACCTAAAAAATTGCCTTTCATTATTTACAAACATTAAGCTAAAAACTTGAATGACTTCAATCATACATCATGATGCATGATGCATCATTAGACTGCACATTCAAACACGCAATTTATCACATTTTATTTCCATAATGAATTTTCAATTTCTTTGTCTAGATGTTCTACGGGGTCTGTTTTTATGATGCTCGAGCAGGAACATTGGAAGATGAGAATATACTCATATTTCCCTCCCCAATGTTGTTGCTCAGTTCTGATCAGACAATTGAGACGTTGCGTTGTTGCCGCCGCTCTATTGTTGATACTCGAGACAAATTATTTCAGGGAACTGAATAACAACATTGCGAAGGGAAGGATGAGTATATTTCCATCTTCCAATGTTCCTGCTCGAGCGTAATAAAAAAGACTTTGTAGTACAGAGTCTGTACTTAATCATTTTCATGAATTATGAATTCAAAAGCTGGAAAGAAATAAGTAGTTAGAAGTTCGTCACGACGTCATTATTCCACAATGTGCACGCTCTATTTACTATTTAATTAATATAATTATTTGATATCAGGGTATGATGCTACTGTGTAAATTTCATTGGAGTTCCATGGTCACGGAATGAATTCGTACGTCAACAGATACTCCTACTGACAAACTGTAGAATTGCGAACACACTTCCATTGTGCAGTCAACTATGAAGTATCACAAAGATTTATTTACCTCTTTTGCCCTAAAATTAGAAACAAAACTGTACACAGCCATAGACACAGTTTGAATCCGGCTTAAGGGTAGCACATGAATTTTATTTCAATTGAAACTTCACTAATTATATAAAATGAGAATTTTTTAGTGCATTTACTTCTCTTTTGTGGATTCGACCATATCATTTTACATAATTTTTAATTTTGTCAATTTAAATTAATTCTTGTTTCGAATAAGTATTGTGCAAATTTCAATAATCTCGTACAAAGTCAATCAAAAATTATTCATCGTCTGGATGAATAATTTGGATGATTTTATTCAACTGTCTGAATTGCCAAATAGCGAATTCAAAATAGCTGTCAAAGTGAAGTGTATATTTTTTTAACTAGCGACATTGATGAAGATGGAATCATTTGAAAATGAAACAATTCAAGTAGTAGACAAGGTGGTTGAGTACCTAAATAATTCTATGGACTTTAGTAATAACACTTATTGTGGTCCATCTTTCGGCAGCTTTATGAAAACTTATGTTATTCCAGTAATCATCAACGTCTCCCTCGGTTTGTGTTGCTTCGGAGTTGTGACAAACATCCTTAATATCCTGACGTTTAGTAGAGCTTCCATGAGAAGTCCAGTCAATACAATTTGTCTGGCCATTTCTGTGTCAGACTTGGTCCTCGTTTTTACCTTCATTTGTGTTTATGTATCGAGTACAAACTCTTTTCAAAAATATCTTCCACTTGCCGAATGTCTCATGTTTGTCATCAATTGGCATTCAGCCAGGGTTAGTTGTACTTATCAAATAACAACCATATAAAAGTTTCAAACAGAATCATATTTCAATTTAAGTTTCCTCATCAAAAATCAAAAATTCAAAACTTTTGTGGAAACTTGAGTTGAGTGAATGTCAACTTAAATTTCACAATCATTTGATCTTTACCAGATTTTCCATGGATCCTCCGTCTTGACGACATTGACATTGGCAATTTGGCGTTACATTGCCGGTAGTGACATTATCCACTTACCCACTTGCCGTTAACCATCAAACTGCTCAAAAATGTCATTGGAACTATTGTCCACAAAATTGATTCGAGCTACTTGGTCAACCGTAAGTGTTTCTAGAGTTCTCTAACCTACAAAGCTTGTTGTATGTACTCGTTACTTGAATGGAACAAACCTAATTATAACTCATCCACCTCTTGACCACTCAGGTCAGTGGGATTGCTTGATTGTAGTAGCAAGCACAGCGAGCTAGGTTAGCGAACTCCATACAAACGCCCAAGTAACCATTTCCGACCGTCGGAATCCCGTCCAAAGCCGGTCGGATGAGGTCCGTCCGGATTTTGATTTGAATACAACTAAAATCCGTTGTCGTTCTTGATCGGAAACTGGTCTGATTTGATCGGAATAGGGTCGCCTGGTTTCTATGGTTACGGCTGATCAAGTAGCTCGGTTGAATTTTATGGACAATAGCTCCAATGTCATTTTTTGTCAGTTTGAGGTTTGACGGTAAGTAGATTTTAAGTGGCTAATGTCACTACCATTACATTGCAGTCAAGTATCCTCTCAAATCCCGTTCACTCTGCACGTTGCGTCGTGCAAGGATCGTAGCCATCACGATATTTATTTTCAACATTATCCTGACTCTACCAAACGCTTTTGTATTCACCATCAGAAAAAATGAACAGGAAAACTTTGTTAGGCGGTCACATCTGAGATTGTGTAATTTTGAATATTGTGTTGAACCAACAACTTTCTACTCGTCTCCCAGTGGATTTTACCTACGGAAATATATTTTGGTGCACGTAACCACCTTACTCATTTTACCTTGTTTCATTCTCTCAATTGTGACAATCCTTCTTGCGGTTGTTCTAACCGAAAGTGTCAAATCCCGAAAATCACTCATCCAGCATCCCTCCATTGTGACATCATCTACTTTGATTTCTAAGAGCGAAAACAAGAATCCAGCCGAAGCAAATGAAACCAACATCAAGGGACATTCTACATCAGGAGGACGAGAAAGGCAATTGAAATCAGTGTCAAATTCTTCTGAAAGACGAGTTACTTTGATGCTAATTGCAGTCATGGTACTCTTTTTGTCAACTGAGGGTCCCGTAGGAATTTTGGGGATTCTCCAAGCATTTCTGCATAAAAACTTCTCTCTAGAGTGCGCACCTCATTTGAATGATATAGCCTTCCTCCTACTCCAATTAAGTAGTGTCTTCAATTTTGCTATTTATTTTGGCATGAGTGCCAAATTCAGGCACACTTTGATCCATCAAATTTTGAGAATTCCTAAAGCGAATACTACGACCCTTATAGAAGGTACTATGACGGACGATATTAAGGAGTCGCATGAAGAATTGCCGATGAAGAATCAATCCCTTAAACGGGTAATCCTGGTAAACCAGATAAACACAAGTGGAATGTGATGTACTAATTCCACATCCCAACTTGCGAAGGTGTAACTTTTGGTAATCAATCAATTACCATCAAAATTACTTTCAGCAAGTGCCAATTCAACCGTTAACATCAATTCAGCCATCATTCTGTTACCTGAGCCCCGCTGCATTACCATTAATCGTTCTTGATGTACTGAATATTCTTCTGTTTTAATTCCCAATCAAATTACCTAAATCGAAAATCCAGACTGGAATTCTAGTCAAGAATAAATAATGATTTACAGAATCGAGAAGAGTGGAAAACATAAAACAAAACACTTTCTTAGCCATTAAATCCATTTCGAAACTGGAGGTGTAGATTTCTGAAAATGGTTTCAATATCAAAATTTCTTAAATTTGGATTGAGTACAGGAGCAAGTATAATGCGATGTCTATTATGAAATTAAGGGCCTATGGAACCTTCATTATGAATCTGGTCCCATACATCCTGAAAACCATCTTCTTCAACTTCCTACTGGAAAATTATTGCAAAAACTCATTTTCTCTTCATTTCACCAACTAACAAAAAGGTTACAGATTGTTCCTTACATTTAATTTTAAAAAAAATTTCACAAATTGAAAATAAGTGCGATGTTGAACTGGAATGTGGATAACAGTTCATTTTTTTTTAAAAATGATCCCATATTTTTTTAAATATCTTGACTTGAGTAGATTATAATCAATCAAGAGAAAAATATTCAAGTTTTAAATATCGTCTTTAAGTTTGACCTTATGAACTCTTAGTCAAGAGACTGATAGCCCATGGCCATGGAATTGGAATTGAAATGGGAGTAGATAGTTGAGGCGTCGTCAAACTTGTAGATTATTTTTTGTCATCATTTCTTGTGTAAAAGTAACAAAAAATAAAGTCTATGTAAACATTTCCAATTGAGAAATTTTTAGGCCACATTAAAAATCCTTTCCTCACACAATTATCTTTCAAGAGATTCTCCTTCGACCCAACTTTTTAAATTGACCATTTCCCACTCTCTCCTTTTTATTACGCATCTCATCTCTCAACTTTTAATTCATTTAACCCTATTAAATTTTTTTTTTAAAAAAAATTGCGCCTTAATTGTTGCCGAACATTTGAAAGGGGTTGATTAATCTAAAGCAATTTACTTTAATTTAAATTTTTTTTAAAATTCTGTTCAAAATACACAAGTGAAATTGTTCAAGGAGAGCAACATCCAGTAGATTATAAATCTCAATTTAATTTTTAATGGAGGTTCTTTGGACAAGAATAAAAGTCTTAGTTGTAATTGTACTTGTAACATTTTTAGTTTTTATTCATGATGGTACGTTTTATTATTTTTAAATTGCACATTTTTGCATTTACCAAAATTTTCAGTGTTAACATTTAAATAGTTTAAAAAAAAAATCAACATGGAATTTCAAAAGTCACTGAAGCGCACTTTAATTTTTTTCAAAATTCAAAATTGAGTTCCAAATTTTGATTTTTCTCAAAATCCACATTTTAAAAATCTAGTCCAAATATTTCAGTACAATATTGAAATTGCAGAAATGGGATAGAACTTGTTTTGATCACAGAATGTACATTGAATAAAATTGGATTAATTATTTTTTACAGTACAAAGTTCACAGGTTGACACGAAAATTGTTGGTGGGATCAGAGTGCCTCGAGGTTCAACAATTCCATACCAACTTAGTTTGAGGGTACGGGGTCATCATATTTGTGGAGCTGTCATCATCAATGCCACTGAGGCCTTGACAGCAGCTCACTGTGTCAAGGATGCCAGGTCACATTTTTCCGCTACTTCAACTATCTTCCCTCTCCTTTGTTGTAAAATATTTTTCGGTTCGTATAAAACATTTAATAATCCAAATTTATTTTTTGAAATCCTTTAAAATGTAGGCGGGCTGATTTGACAGTAGTGGCAGGTGGTCATGACCTCCTTCATATGGAGGAATATGAAAAAGTCCATCGGGTCAGGTCAGTCATAATTCACCCGAGTTATAGTCAAAGTACCCAGGCCAACGATATTGCCATTTTGATCATGGAAAATCCATTCACTTTCAATCGCTACATTGACAAAATCCCCATTCCAAGTCCCAACATCCAAGAATTTGCAGGTTAAAATCAAGTAACATCAAATAGGAGTATAAACAGATTTGACTGTAATTAAAATTTGAATTGTCAATTGTAGGTTACACAGGACTTGCCAGTGGTTGGGGTAAGACAAGCGCCAACGGTCAAATTTCCAATGTCCTCCAGACAGTGGAATTGTCCATTATAAGTAGATCTGATTGTCGTCGATCTTATGGGCAATCTGCTATAAGGGACACGATGCTTTGTGCTCAAGCTGGAGGTTATCAACCCCGTGACACATGTCAAGGTAAATGAGCTAAATATTTAGAATTAAGATCAAATGACAAAATTAATTTCGATGTAATGTCAACTTTTAATTGAATAGGGGATTCTGGTGGGCCATTGGCCATCAGGTCAAATGCAGGGCACCTTCTAGTAGGAATAACAAGTTGGGGTCGTGGTTGCGGCAATAGAAATTACCCAGGAGTATATACACAGGTCAACAAATATTTAAGTTGGATTCAACGTGAAAATCGTGGATTTGATCTGTTCAACCTGAATAATGTAGCAGCAGGGTTGGGTAACAAGGTCACTGACAAAATTGAGGAGAGGAGTCAAAAGTGGATCTACCGTATCAAGAAATATGGGAATATGTTTCTGGATTTCTTTAGGGGCTAATTTAAATTTAAATTCAAATATAATAATTTAGCTTTAATTAGAATAGTGTGTAATTTTCGATCCATTTCAATTTGGAATTTAATAAATATAGAAATTAGTTGGATTTAACCTATATGATCAGGGCTCGGTCCCCGGAATAAACGGACAATGGTAAAAACACATTTTTACCACTGGCGGTTGAGTTGTAGAAATTGAGTGATAGAGAAATGCCGCGGTGTTTCTCTATTTCCCGGCGCGCGGGGAAATTTACCAACGAAAAGCTTTTTGTGCTCACTGATGAAGATACGTCAAGTGAAGCCAGTCTGGCAACCAAATCATACCGGGTCGTTGGCGCAGTTTTCAATTAACCCTATAATGGTTGAGATTGCAATCTCAACCATGGTTCTAACCAGAAACTACTAGCACTACTGGGTAAAACCTGCTTCAACCAGTAAAAGACGGCAAGTATTGGTTCTAACCACTTGCAAGTACTATCTCGTAGCGGATAATACTCAAAAATGACCTTCCTCGAATGTTAGGACCCTACAATTTTTAGCTGTTGATATTGTTCGTCAAACATGAATTAAAGGCGGGAAACTAATTAATTTTGTCCAAACTCCAAGATCTGCTCTTATTTAGTTTCATTTATCTCGGGCATCGGGAGAAAATGGTTGAGAAAGAATCCTTCATGTACTGAAATCACTTGATCGACGGACAAAAAAGCTTCAGTTTCTTAAACTCCAATATTCGCATTAAATTAAAAAGCGAAATTTAAATTTCTGAATCCTGTTGAAAGTGGCCATTATCCAATATTTGGGACATCGCCAGAAGCAGAAGAGTAAAAGAGTGCGCAACCGATAACACAAACACGACCAGTTGGTCGTTAAGCATTCCCAGCCAAAACCAAATATTGCAACAACTACAAAAAAGACGAAAGAATAGAAAATGAGTTCAACATTTGAATTAGTGGCTGACAATGATTAAAAAACTGGAATTGTCTCATCAACAAATATTGACGAATTAATCCTGATCCCTTCCGGATCAAATCGAATTTGATTCCATTTCTCCCACAACCAATAAATCCTACTTTGTAACAGAATCCCCATTCGATCCTCAATCAATCTTGGATGATGAGGATTCAAATCAATTTTAATTGTCCAACCGGATGCAGTTGAAAGAAAAGTTTCTCTAATGTTCTTATTATGCCCGAATTGGAGTGAAAGATTGTTCCTCATTTTAAATTTAAAAATGTTCCAATAATATTCAAATTGTTCTCTATTCATTACAAAAACTGCCCCATCTCGATGCAGAACTTGATCAATCCGATTTGCAAGGTGACCCCTACAAATTTTATACGAGTGGAACATTGCTTGCCAATACCATCGAGTAACTACACAAGATTCGATATGCGAACATGAACTCCACCATCTTGATGAGCCTTCATAAGTATAATCAATTTTGTTAAATGAATGCTCAACCAAGGGACATTTTTCCCTGCAATCATAAGTCATTATTTCATATTCGCCTTTTCCAATTTCTGTCAACCATGGAGTAAATTCGGAAGTAAGTTTTTGCTCACATTCAGCCTGATTATCGGCGGCAAAATACAAAGAAAATTTCTCAGAATGCAAAATCTCTTTAAAGTATTTCCAATCAGTTTCAAAAGGAAAGGGAAGGGTGTAATCTGCCTTAATTATACCCCGACAACCGTTAGTGATGACCACCCCCATCAACAACCACGATCCAAAAACCACACAAAAGAAGTTGACCAAAATTTTCTTGTAGGTGGGGTCAGGATATGGGCCCTCGTTCTGTTCAAGTAGGACTCTCAATGTCCACATGAAGTTCCTTAGAAATATGTTCAAAAGTTTGAGAAATTCTGATGCGATTCCTCGGGCCCTCTGTCTACTTTGATTTTGAATTAGGAAAGTGGTCAAAAATGCTGTGATCATCATCAAAGAGAGAAGCATCTGCCAGACAACAAATTGAAATGGGTTGGTGTACAACTGAATTAAGGAATGATCTCCACTTCCTCTGTGAACTCGATCGGCTGTTATGAATTGGTACTGAATGTAATTTGTGGTGTACCATCCATTTTTTTTCATAGTACCCCACTTTATCTTGCTAAATGACCAGTAGGTCATGAAGTCAAAATATCCAAAATGATGTCCTGGGCGAAACTGCAAACCAAATGGATCTCCACCAACAGTGACATTGATGAGTGGAGCTTGGAGAATAAATTTGAGAAGCGCATTTTGTAAATTGATTGAACCACTTCGATCGAATGGACTGTCCAAATATTTTTCCTGCTTTATGCCAGTTATTTCCTGTTGATTCCACTCGTTTAAAAATGGCCATAGTTTTAGGCCTTTTGCATCAAAAGATAATTGACCATTACCATATTGTATTTTCTCCCGGTAGATGTCCATCATGGTCGTTGTGTTGGTCGAATTGAACTCAAGTGAAAAAGTGGACTCATCCAAAGTGAAGAAAGTGATGTTAGACAGTTTGGTGCTCCAAGGATGGATGTACCATCCTCTTGTAATTACAAAATCAGTTGACCCTTGACTCTTCAGTGGATCTTGTCTAAAATGGTTTTGTGCTTGGTATTGCAGAAGTAAAAGTGTATTTATATAGCGACCACTCCTTCTTCTCTTGATTTATGGACGTTGGTATTTTGACATTCCCTTCCCATTTGAGTGGAGTCTTGATGGTCACTTTTGGATTTGTGGAATAGAAGAAAATTCATCGTGGGAGTCAGTAACAGGAATGACAATACCTTACGGTGAAGATATAAATAAAGGTTGTAGTCATATGTTGTATATTCTAAGTCGGATAAATCGGAACAGTCTAAAGTGCCCTTTGGGCCCATTAGAAAAATGTTTATGAAGCAGAAATTGTATTTGGACAAGAAAAAGATATATTGATTTGCATCATGAAAGTTTTTGTTTTCTTTGTAATCCAAGTGCTTGAATATAGTCGGATTAGGTTCAATTCCTTTTAATGCAGTCGAATTGAAGGATGCCTTTAGTTCGATTAAACTCAGTAGACAATCTTTGGTTGATCTACTTATAGGGGTCAAGTCGAGATGTTTCTGAGGGTGATTCAGTTGTAAAGAAGCTGTCAACATTTCCTCTAGTTGGAGTGACAGCATCAGGATTAATCCTGTTCCCATGATCTTTGTGAATCCATTAAGGTGGTGAATCATTAAAAGTTAAAACTTTGGTTTTAATTGCTTTTTAAAATGTGGTCTCGAAAAAGGGTATGCGGGGCAAAAACAGTCACTTCCCGGGGCAAAACAGCCATTATGTATATTCAATGTAATCTGAATCAGAATTGTGAAAAAAAGATCAACCCCGCATTTGATATTTGAAATCCAAGAATATTTACATTCAGCTTTGCCATGAGATGTAGCTGGCTGTTTTTGCCCCGGATAGGCCATAATTTAATACTATCGCAATTAAAATTAATCATTCAGTTTAAAACTAAATTACTAAATGTAAAAAGTACCAAATCGGTTAAAAATCAAATAAGGAAGGATTTGGAAAGTCGGAATAAACTTTTGAATGCGATTGGACCACCAAAATCCACTTTTCAGACAGGTGAAAAATTGGTCAGGGATTTTCTTTTTGCTCAAAAATGATAGCATTTCAAAAACTAATTAAAACAAATATTTCTTGTTACAAAAACAACCGCAACTTGAACTAAACATGTTCAAAACGTTCCAGTCTTCAAAAAACTTGTGGAGGTCGTTCGTATATTATGTTTCATTTACTTGTAATTAACCGAAAATCAAGTGGCTGTTTTTGCCCCGTGGCTGTTTTTGCCCCGCTCTCCCTTATTTTATTCATTTTTGACTTTAGAAATCTCTTCAACCTCTCCGTTTTCTTCTAGAAGGCAAAAAGAAGGTTGACAAATCCATTAAACGGATTACAAATCAAAGAGTCCCATCAAAATGTTTTGCAGATTTTGACTAGGGATAGCAACATTGCGTCAAAATTACCGAGACCGTTTCAAAGCCTATCAGGCTGCGCCTTAAATTTCAGTGTCCAGCAACATTTAAGTTTGAGGGTGGTCGTGCAAAGTAAATTTATTTGCCTCTTGAGCAGACAAGCTCAGAAGGCCGACACTTTTCACTTCATCTTTTTAAATGAGTGGGTTGAGGTGGATTCGAGTATCGCACACTCAGAATTCTATAAAAGTTCTATAAGCCAGCCCTCAATCTTATTTTGTCTCAATTTCTAACGATTTTTTTTTTAATGGAAATTGAATGGAACTCAATACTTGAGAATGAATTGAATGTTAAAAATGCGAAAATAATTTTCATAAAATGAACCATCTGCCAATAAATTTGAATTTCCCCATCATCAAAATCGATCTCCCTTTCATTTCACTTGCATGACTCAGAGGTCAATTCAAGTCACCTCTAGAGTATTTTATATGAACAATCCTTTTCTACGTTTTTAGTTAGCGATGCCCACATTTATCTTGACTTGAGAGAGCCCTTTGTGGACTCTTCAATTTTAATCAACTTCTATGAATTTCTACTTCTGTTCTCCACTCTCAAATCGTAGTATGTGACAGTTGTTAAACGGACGCAGGGAATCTTTCAAGGCTTCACTGTGTACAATTTAGCTGTGCCCATTTTCTGTGTACGTACCCCTTCTAAATTATACCCAGTAGTTTTACAAATTTCTCCATTAAATGCCCTATTCTCAATCATTTGTGCCCTTTTTAGGGGAACCTGTCCGTCCGTCCGTTCAAACTTTTTGCATGTCGCCCCGAACTTGGAGAGCAGCTCTAAAACCGAGAAAAATCGCTGTTCCGAGGTGGATCCAGTTTCCAAAATCGTACCTAATAGTAATTGTTAAGCTTCTTCGAAGCTGCTAAAAATCGCTTTTCGTGTCTGAAATTATTTTCCTAAATAAACATCTCGCCCTTCTTGCTGTTAATTTTTTTCGTTTGTGGAGTTTGTTTTTGGTGTCAGACAGATGAGAAGAATGTTCTCAGGAGGAACTTTTGCTGCTTCACTTCACGTTCGCAGAATACAATTCGGCGGCTGAAAGCGTCACGAAATGACGATTTTAACATTTTTTAGATTTTTGTGACCTACAAGGTCACCAATACAGATCATTTTGCAAAGTAATCTCAGGAGGTAACACACTGGGACGAAAATGATGTCTCGAAATTTGATACCATAAATTAGAGTTGATGATGGTGGAAATAATTTGTGTGCCAACTATCATGAAATTTCATTGACGTAGTTCAAAGTTACACGATTGATGCTACCATATCGACAAGAGGACACCTGAAACAAATGATTGCATTGAGACTGCCTTTCATACAAGTAAAGAGCATAATCGATGAAAAATACTCAAGTAAAAACTAGTACCATCATCACATCCAGCTCTAAATTGTCCATGACATCATCGACCACTGAGCCATCTGATGAGTCTGATTCCAACAACTGAACTGCTACATCGATTCAAGAATTTTTGCCTTTTTACTAATTGGTGCATACTCACTTTTTTACTGCAACGAAATCACTGAAAACAAGGCATTTGAGTCAACTTCATCCAAAGACTCAAAGCTTTGTTTTCCTATAACATAACAAATAACAAAGTTTTATCGCGTGACACTCAACAAAATTTTTATAGAATTTTCTATGCTTCATCATAAAACCATGGTTACATTAAATTATAATGAGATAGTTACAAAATTTGAAAATGATTCTTTTGAATAGAAATTGAGAAAATCAATTTTAACATAAAATCTACATATTTAATTAGATTTTCAATGATTTAAACGAGGATTCAAACAAACTAGAGGTTAAAGAACAAGTGGAGGTACATTCAAGGTACTGTCTTCTAGGGTTAAATTTTGCTGTCTCAACAGCCTCCTCCATATCCATATTTGACTATTTTCTTACCTCAGACAACTCGGACATACGTAGGTTTTATTATATCAACCATCGCACACAAATTGTCACACTTTGAATTAAATTAAACATTTAATATTCACGAGGTGAAACGACATGACCAACATTAAAACTTGAACAGATGCTTCAAATGTTCATGTGCTGATGAATTAGATTTAGAAGCCTCACAAAACAATTTAACGTCCTTTCTACCTTTGACGCATAAATTTTATAGTTTTATGGTATAAATACAATGCACACAGCACCTCAAAGTCTGTTGATGGATCACAATATTGACTAACTACCATCACGAGTTGGAATCGCAAGATTCATGAATAGAAAATCCGCAAATTTGCAGAACCACATTCGATGACAAAAAATTCATCGTAGGAAAGTAGGAAACTTCAAGATTGACAAGCAGTTCATAAAATCTTAAATTTTAACATACATTTAATTTAATGGGGGTGTACACCTGTTTTTCGTTAGCATTACGGTAATAGGGAAATGCAAGCGCCAAAATCATATTTTTCAACTTTAACTACAATTAGCTAATTACAGTAATTTTTAAAGTTAAAACTAAGTACACCATAATTATCCTAATTTTATGTTGTATTTTTGGTGCAAGTTTAAAGTCATTACAAAATGGTGACTTTTAGAACTTTTAATTTTTTTTGCGTTTTCTCGTGGACCTTCATATATTTTACATCAAAAAATAGGAACCCACAGCAAAAAAAAACATTCAGTTCAGTACGATTCGTTATATTAAATTCATGAACAAAGCGAGCCCGTTAGAGACAACCGAATACACTTAATATTTTTGGCTGTGAAAATATGTTTTCGCTGTGGGTTCCTATTTTTTGATGTAAAATATCTAATTAGCTGTGACACCTATTTTTTGCTGTGAAATCCTACCTTTTTGCTGTGAAAAAAAATGGAACCCATTAAAATTCAACATTTTGAGTGGATAAATCGCCATTTGAGACGATTCAAACTTTCTCGATACATTTGAAGCTGAATGTTGTACCTTCTCCAGATTGTGATTATACTCCTGATATTTGTCACCATTCCCCATACCCTTAGACAATGCCATTTCCATCTGATCCGAAACATGAATTCCATCAAGAGAAGAATTGCAGCCAAGAAATTAGCCAGAACAGACAAGTCAAAGATCAAGTGAATATCCGACGACACAAATCCAAGTGGTCTCCACTCATCCACATCTTCACTTGAATCAGTTAAAGTCGAATTTTTGACTGATATTCCCTCATTTCGAATCTCTTCCCATTTACTCCAATAATTATAAATTCCAGAGGTTGTCAATATTTTCATTCTTGTGGGAACCAACTGGCCGATGGGTTTAGAAAACATCAACTCCAAGGACGATGTGGGAATAGGTGGAAGATAACCGAAGGATTGGACTGTTTTTAAATAATCCTCTTTGACATTCCCATTATGAGCAAATCTCAGCTTTGAATTTCTGCTCATCGCGATCTTGAATGCGTTCCAAGTTGTGTGGAAATTCTTCGCCTCCACAATTATTAGAGTTTTGGATTTGTCAAATAAATTTTCAATGAGATTTTGATTAGGATCTTGCAAATGTTGAACACAAATCGAATTCACTTTGCTGAGTACTTTATACCAATCAACATATTTCTGGCAGTCCGCACTCTGTGCGAATGGTGACTGGTGGAAAGGCTCAATATGTCCTAAAACATATTGAATCTTTGTAAAGTTGCCTAAACTGCATATTCCATACTGACGAACTACCAGCGGATACAATTGGTTGATCAATTCTCCGAATTCTGAGTCGCGACTTTTTCTAAATTCCGATTCATTTTGTAGCTGAACGAAGCTCATCTCTTCAAATCTTGTAAATCTCTTCGGAAGTCTAAACTCAACTACAGGACAATTGGGCTGAATGGAGTAGACAGTAAAGTCAGTTGTAGGCCAATTGAACTGCTTGATGGTAGTCCAGTTTGTCTGAAAAGGAAATGGGGACAAGTAGTTGGCCTGCATGATGGATTTGTACCAATTTGTGAGAAGGAGTCCCACGAGGATCCACATCCCCAAAATAAATCCATAAATTTTCATACAACGTCCCCCTTTGCGAATCTCTCGATGTCTTGCAACTGAGTTGCGAATAAATTCCTCGTAATTTGGTTGCTCTATCAAAATCCTCCAAATGGAATTCAAACCAGACAATGACATTTCACCAGCAATTTTCAATATCAATTTCAACCTCCATCTCAATTTCCCGCCATTCTCTCCACTGCACATGATAAAGAAAATGGATATGAAAAATGAGGTAGCACCAATTTGTGTTGTGAGGGTGATCCAAATAGGGATTTGAAATGGCTGCAAATAGACAGCAAATGACTCCCGGAGTGTCTGGATGTTGTCTGCTGTGATGAACTTGAAATTCTCCACTGATCCAACTACATAAACCTCAATTGGCGTTAAACCACCAACGATGTTGGAAAGGTCTTCGTTGTTGGGCAGCCAAAACATCAAGCCGTGCTTATAGAAATCGGGGTCAGATACACTACCGAAGTGTGTAGTGCGATTTAAAGCAGAATAAATAGAAGAGAGACTTGTCAACGTCAATGAAATTGGATGTCGTCTACTTGCGGGTGATTCTGAACCCAAAACGAAACCCTGCTTCAGTCGAACTACAGCAGCATCGTCGTCAGGTTGATGTTTGCGCACTAGTTCTTTTGACTGAAATTTCCAATTGATGTTGCGGCCATTGTCTGTGATGTTCCTGTAACATTCTAGAATTTCAACTAAGCAGCCTCCATTCACTGGATTCTTATTGGAAACAGAAGGTTGCAGAATGGATTCTTGTGGACATTCAAACTTTTTGTAAATTGCAGAAATGTTACCGTGAAACAATTTGAACCAGCACATACCCTCGATGTTCCTGTTTACATTTGGAACTCTTGTTTCAAACAAATTCATCACAATCGTTGGAACAGCTGGGTGATGGTTATATCTTTCTAGAGGAAGTTCCACTCCATTTTCAGTGAGTATCAAAATGAATGCATTGGATTTCAAGTGTAAGAGACGATAAATATGGTGCATGGTTAATTGAACTGATGCCCCATGGAGATCATACTCACCTTTACTTCTGCATTCAGTAGTCGGTGACTGGTAGATGAGGATGTGGCATTTCATGTTTCTCACGTATGAAAAAGCTTTTCGAAAATGAGCTACTCGTGAATCGAGTAAAGATGTTTTCTCGGTTAGATTCTCATGTAAAGTGGTGTAGTGGACGAGGGAGTGGGTGGTTTTGAATGGACGACCATCTCCATCATTCCCAATGTCGAATTGTGGCTCATGGAGCACAAGAAGGAAACAGAGACTGTCGTCACCCAAAACTTTATTTAGTTTTATGATCTCTCTTTGGTCTGCCAATTTGATCCCATCAGTTGAATTTCCATCTACTTGAATTGTGATTACTGAAAGGACAAGAAAAACAATCACTCTGTCCACCATCTTGTAAATGTGTAGCTGAGAGGTAGTTTTAATTTTTCTCAGAAAGTTAACACACAAAATTTCTGTGAATTTCAAATTGTGTCGTTTCATCGAATCAGTTTTATTTCCATCTTGCTAACTTAACTTCAAATGGTTTGGTAGAGTTTAGTTGAAATCAAGTCAAATGTACTAGTCAATTGTACGAGTAGTGGTAGTGGGACAGTTAGATTTTGATCATGAGAAATATTTTTATAAAGCCTTTTAAAATCTCTAAACTTGAAATCAATTGCGTAGAAAATTCTTTCCCTACAGATGAAAGATGGAGATGGATAAAATGGGAGGTTTGTGAATGTGGACTGAGATAGATTATGATGCTGCAGTAGTCGTCAAGTAATATCTAATGGATCTTTCTATCCTTCAACTTGTCGGATCGATGGGGACGAAGGCCCACCACAACGACAAAAGGACAAGAGGATTTTCTCAACACACAAGTCCAGTTGTGAGCTACCGATTGGTCCACTCAAACCTCTCACTTAACTGAACAAATATCGACTAAAATGTACAAGTCCCATCAACTGCTACGAAATTTTAGTACACATTAAATTATTTACTGGAAATAACTTAATGTGTAATGTGAACAAGAAACTCGTTACAAATTACAGTTGGACTTTGTGTGTTTGAATTGATGAAAATGTATTGACACTTCACAGCTAAAGAAAACTTTGTTGATGACAAAGGATTAAATAAATAGCATATAAATATTACATGTCGTATCACTCTCATGTTCAAAAATTGATAGTCCCAAGTTTTCGCAGAAATCTTTTCTCTCTGCCAAATAATTGATGAGATTCTTTTCGACTAAATCAAGTTGATGAATGTGTTGACCATCAGTCACAATCCAAGGATCCCCATTTGAAACAGTATGTGGTTTCCTCATTGACAAAAGTAAAATAGAAATTAAATCATCAAGTTCAATTCGAAAGAAATTCTTGAAAATTAGAAATCACAATCTAGTTTTACCCCGTCTCCGCAAAATGAGAATATTGATGAAAAAGCAGAGTAGAAAAATCCAATTGTTGTGTGCCAAACAAAAAGTTTGAAGATCCTGAAAGTGGTGTAAGATAATATCCGTCTCCCCGTGCACGGGGAGACTTCACACGGCCGTATGAAGACACTACCCAAACAGGAGGATAGATTCCTGACAAGGGGATAAATTTTTTAACTGGGGGATAGATTTTTAGCTCGAGGATAGACATAGGAAGTCCCACTTCGTACAGGGGACATGTACCGTGTCCTCCCTTTAATTCACTGGTATAACAACCATGTTTTCCCTCATGTTTTCCTGGCTCCAGCAAGTTGAAAATTATTGGGGAGGACACTATTGGACCACGAGTGGTGGTGTATGAGGAGAACAAAGGGGGACACGAAATCAGAAATTAAATTAAATTTGATGAGTTGATGTTGATTGAGATGGAGAGTCAATTCTTTTTACTCAACCACATACCAGCAAAACCACATCTCTCTCATTTAAAATGCCGCATCTCTTCACTCCCAACATCTTGAGGCTTCATATAAACGTTTCATCCATTTCCACCTTTATTTAAATGAATTTTTAAATTGGATTTGTGTTCTGAGGAATGAAGGCGCTTCCAAGGCCTCTCTCCCATGTGAACCATTTCATGTTTTCGCACATCTGATGATCAGATTCTGATCGAGCAGAAGAATATTTGAATCTCTCGAATTGGTATTTGTAGGGTTTTTTGGGAACAAAGTGAATAGTTGGAGGCTGAATTTAACAAATTGATATATTTTTTGACCCATAAGAAATTTACTTGTAGATGTTCATTTTGGCTGCAAAGTCCCAGCCTCTGGCCGTAGGTTGGTCGATGCCATCGACTCGATGAGACTTACAATTTTGAGAAAATAAAAACAGGTCAATAAAACCAGGGTTCGAGCCCCTGGCCAAAATGGTGGCCAGCCAGTCGGTTTTGACCGACTATTGGCCACCCCATTTGTTGGCCGGCCAAAAACAAAAGTGGTTAAAATGAAATTTTGGGCATGTTAATGAGTTGATGCAAGACATACAACAGTATTATTTTGGCACTACAATATGTACGGACTATGTTTTGGCTCTTACCGAAATCCACCCGACAAATAATAACTGTTACGATCGTAACATTATCTCGAGGTAATTGCAGCGAATTTTAGAGATTGTGCCAGACAGTTATCCTTTATTTTATTTTGACCACTTTTGGCCGGCCAGGATTTCGTTTTGGCCACTAAAAAGCTATCCTTGGCCACGGATATCAAAACCTGTACCCATTCGGAAGACTGTGATAAACTTCCCACATTGTGGGATACTACCTCTAAGTTTCTGTAATAGTCCCCGATGTTGATAACAAACGTACCACTGGAATTAATGCGATCATGCTTTGCAGTGATTTTGGTCTGTTTCCCACCTGATTTTGACAAGCTTTGATCACAGTCTGATGTACAATTAATTAATTTTTTGCTGTGAAACGGATCCAATAAAAGCCTTGCGTAACAATTGATGAATAAAAACAAGTTTTTTCATCCGGACCTGAATAATGAAATTAGTTGTTGGCTAAATATTTTCAGCAAGTAATTTTGTCGAATGTAGACAAACATCCGAAAATCCGAAATTGCCATAGAGACACTAAAGCGACACGTTTCTCATAAACTCGCTCCATTTCAAAGATCTGTCTGAATTCAAATTCTCTTGGCGGCTCATTTTTCTCGTTTTCTTTTCTGATTTCTTTTTGTTCCAATTTCATTTATAATTACTGTCATTCATCAAACTGTGCATTTTGGTACAGCTCATCATCGTTTCTTTCCAAATGTAAGTCAATTGATGCCCGAACTCGACGGTAAGTACAATTTAAATGCAGTTGAAAATTTTCTCATTTTCCGAATGGAAACACATTCAACATTACAAAATTCAATGAAAGTTTATATTTTGTAAAGTTTCTTAATCGTTAAAGTGACGTTTGTTTAAATAGGGAAGAATGGACAAATCTACATCCGAACAGGACAAGCTTTCAGTACAAAATGAAATTGAATTGTGCAAGTCAGGCAATGGGAATCTGTCAAGTATTCCAACGGCAACAGTCAGTCAATTCGTAAACAAGGTACCATGAAATTTTGAACTTGTTGGACATAATTACAAGTTAATTCATTACTTGTAGTAGCTTCATTGTGTCATTATCCATTGATATATAGTTTGACAATCTGAATTTCTTTTGTCAGATTTCAAATATTCTGGAATTGAGGACGGCGAGTCAACAGCCAAATAATTTGGACAGAGTGAAAGAAGGATCAACTGTACATAAAAATGAACAAGAGGTAATTGAGAACAACATTTTATTTGAATTAGTGAAAGTAAATTTAGAGTCTTTTTGTCATTCACCGTTATAAAAATTCAAAATTGTACATACAAAACATAAGATTAATGTCAAATAATGGTTTTTACAAACCACATGATTTTCTCGATTTACTTTTACAGATTTAGATATCACATTTTCCAATACAATTTTTATGAAAATGACATGAACAGCTTTTCTCAAGTTTATTAAAAATGAAAACTTGTCTTGTTGTCATAAGTTTGAATTGTGTTGCCTTGATGTATTCAACTCATTTAAATTCTAGAAAAGTGGAATACAGTCTTACAACTCTGTTTCTATTTCAGGCTGCTCATTCCTCCAAAGACATTCGTGTAGCGACTCATCATGATGGGGGCAGTAGAAAAAAATCATCAAAAAAGTGTGTTATCCAAAATAGCAAATCTGATGGAGACAAAGAGACGATGACAAGTGAACAGAAGCTGGCTATGAGAGAAGTTGTCAGAAATCCACTTGTAAGTCCAACTTAATTTTAGTTTTACATTTACAGATATTTTTGTACAATTTACAAATTGTAGTTGAAATGTAGTTATTCATTCATGATCAATATAATAATTGTCAAATTATGAGTTTTATTTCAAAATTCTTTAAGACAAGTTGTAATAATTTTCATATAAATTTCTATTACTACAAATTATCCGAGTAATAATAATAATGTTCTTTCTCTTTCAATCTTTTTAGTTGGTCAACTCGATTATTGACAAACTTGATTTGCTTCACCTGAAATCATGTCGTCGAGTCAACAAGACATGGACGAGCTTGACCACAGACTTGATTTTGACTCGTAACTGTACAATAGTTGCCTTGGACTACAATGAGAAATTAAAGTCTTTCGGTAAATGTCCTCAACCAAGAAAAATGTCAGATCAAAGTCACGGTCGAGTCCGATACGAATTGCCTGCTCCTTCACCTCGTGATCGTCTCAAAACCCTCAACAAAATTCTAGAAAAATCATCATTATTCCCATGCACAAATTTTGCTTTCCTTAACAAGTACAATCGAAATAATGAGAGTTTACTGCGAAAAGGTGGCAAGGGATATGTCGACTTGGACAAGTTTTTCAAGATTCAAGGTCATTCAATCAAGACTTTGAAACTAGTTAGTTTTTCCAATGAAGATGTGGAACAAGTTTTAATGAGTAGAACACCACACTTGGAAATTCTCGAAGTTCTCGATCCAGGAGGTAAAGTCTTGGAGAGTCGACAGGAACGGGAACGACTTGGGGATGAAGAACAAGACCTTTTGTATACAACTAAATTGAAAACTTTAAATTTCGATGCTCATGTCAAACTATTTCCTAAAATTGTCAACAACTCACCCAACTTGAGTCTCATTCAAATTCCAAGTATTTTCGGTCTTCGTTACTACCTGGATCAACTTTTGAAAACAAATCGAATCAAATTGATCAAAAAGTTGATTACTTTGAATGATGACTCGTGGTACATTGAACGATTATGTGGAAATGGACCAGGTGATAAAGTCAAACTTGAAAAACTTGCTCTATCTCTATTTGCATCCAAATACGAGTCCTTCCTAAAAGAATACTACAATGAAGATGTGGATCACTCACCAGCACAACAGATGCTCAAACTACTTGAAGAGACCAATAACACTCTTATCTCGCTAGATCTTTCTATTATCGGTCACTTCAACATTAACCAACTCCCAATCTTCCCTCATCTCAAGAAATTGAAAGCTGGTGATGGTGCTGAATACAAAGCTCGAAGGTGTTTCCCACTTGGAACTAATTTAAGTCTTCTTTGTCCAAATTTACAAACTTTGGATTGTACTGGATTCAAATGTGGAAAAGATTCAAAATGGATCAAACAATTTCCTGATGGAGGATATACTGGAAATTTTAATGGAGTCACTAAACTCAAGATTCCTGATTGTTGTAGTGACATCTGGTTTCCGAATCTTCTTAAACTTTGTCCTAATTTCAAACATTTGGTTGTTTGGCATGATGAAGGAAATAATCGACTTGAAAAATTGCTACCACAAATATTCAAATTTTGGACCCATTTGGAATCACTCAAAGTCAAAATTGTGGATCAGAGTATTAAGGAAGGAAAAGACAATATTCGGGGATTGGATTCTGTATTGACTGGATTGTCTGACAAAGAATGTGACGCTCTCAACTTCCGTTTGTCTTTTGGTGTTGTTCAATGTGATGTCGAAAGGTCTAATCCTTCATTGCTGGATTTGAAAGGTAAATTAAATTACGTTCAATTAATTTTTCAAATCTTTTAATTAATGTCATTAATTTGCAATTCAATCCAATTCTATTTTTATTTTTTAGAACTCAAACTTCTTGAGTTTCAACTGAGGAGCAGTCATGCCCATCAAGTATTTGTTGGAGATAATTGGAGTCAGTCTTTTATGACCTGGGCCACAGGAGTTTATGTATTCAGGTTGATGCCACTGCTCTGTGTCAATTTCCAGTTTGACCAAAATTGTTCCATGACCGAAGGTAACTTTACCTTTTTTTTTGAATTTTGAGGCTACGTCCAATAGTTAAAATTGACGATTTTTCATTTTGCTCTTTGTTGGTTTCATAGAGATAGAGACCAGACTTATACCCATCGAAGAGTTCATCAATTTGTCTCATCGTAAACTTCTTCATTCTTTTTAGATCATGGATCAAGTTTGAGACTTGTTGGTCAGTTTTAACTTGTTCAAAAACTTAACTATTACACCCATTTCACATGTACTTTTATAATAATTTTAAAATTAACAATGGTTATTACTTTATGCCTTTGTCCTAAGTAGTTTGGTTATAAATTATCTCATTTTATTGCTGATTTAACCTCCTACTATAATAATGTCTATTTAAAAAAAATTGGAATCCTGTGAATGGGCTGAAAACAGCGTCCGCCATCAAATAAATGATAATTCTGATGCGTAGAAGCTCAGCCATTTTTGACGAACCAAGTGCATCCGAGAAAATGTTTTTTCCATTGTTAATGTGTGTCTGAAAACATTATGGGCTCGGAAAATTTTCCACATACAATAATGCTCTAACAAATTTCATAAACTGATGCTAATCGTACTAGTCATTCCAACTATGTTATCTCTTCCTCTTATAATAGTAGAATTATATCTTAGTACTATCAGTTCAAATTGGCACATTGTGATACTTTTGTAACGAATTCTGGTACACGGAAATGACTCAAATCAGTCCACGTTACCTTTATCAAATGGCTTTAGATAAAATCCGAATCTAAATTAATAATCTTAAATATGTTTACCTAAATTGTTTCAATTCTCTTTACCGAACCAATTCTCGAATACCCTCATTCCTCTTCTGTCTTCTTAGC